>PVHP010013260.1:0-41360 GCA_004024765.1 Zapus hudsonius | reverse complement strand
CCCTTTGAAAGTATACTGTGCACAGCTTTCAGGAGGGAAATTAAGTGTACCCTTTCACTTTCACATTTTGAAATGTGTTGGAGAAAATGCATTCAAAATAAATTGGTCTAAAAAGTGATTTTTCCCTTAATTTAAAAAACAAAGCTTTTAGGGGAAAGTGATTCCTTAAATGGTTTAAATCTATGTTGTTTATATTAAATAATAGCTAAAATTTACTTTGGTAGTTTATGTTTAGGTAGTAAAGAGATTTTATCCTGCATTTTGATAACAGAAGAAAAACGTAGGCTGTATATTACTCATCTCAGGTACCTACACTAAAGCCTACAAATTAGATTATATTTATTTCTCAGAGTTCTGGTGTCTGAACTTTTACATTTGAGGTGCTAGAGATGTGGGATTTGGGGGGCTCAGCGTCATGCCCAGATTTATGAACCCCACATTTTGGGTTCTTTTCTAATCTTTTTTTATTTTTTTAAAAATATTTTATTTATTCATTTTTCAAACACACACACACACACACGCACACACACACACACACACACACATATATATATATATGTATATATATATATAGAGAGAGAGAGAGAGAGAGAGAGAGAGAGAGAGAGAAAGCACCAGGGCCACCACCTTGTGGGTCTGGTTTATGTGGGTACTTGGGATTTGAACCGGAGGCCTTAGGCACTGGAGGCAAGTGCCTTACCTCTGAGCCATCTCTCCAGCCCTTTCACAATCTTTAATAAAGAATAATAAGGATGAATTCAAGAAGGACAATTTATAAATTATCAAGTTTGGAGGAAGGGATCACAAATTGTGAAGCTTATCTAAAGGGAGTTGGGATCAGGGAAGGAAGGGCAGAACATGCTTTTACGTGGAAGAGATACTCAAGGAAGATTGCAGTTTTAGGGGAAAACGAAAACTGAAGTGAAGTCACAATCAGGTAGAGAGCTAAAAGAAATGAAAGCTTATTTACAGAGAAATTTGTATGCATTTCGAGAGGAGAGCAGAGGCAAAGGCATGTGGTGTTTATGAGAAAAAGAAAGGGCTTCTGAGGAAGGAACCTGCATCAAAAGGGACCTGTATTGTAGGAGATGGACAAGTTGGCTTTCTCTGTTCTCTTGTGCTTCCTAGTGGAAGGAAGTCAGGGAAGGAAATGAGTGAGCTTTGACTAGAAGCACACACAACATCCTCCATGTGGAAGGTAAGGGAACAGTTAGAGAGGCACCTACATGGTAAATCCAGAGGTTAAATATGCATATATATGTATATATATATATATATATATATATATATATATATATATATATATATATCCACCCCATGCCTATATAACTAGGAAAAATATAAAGCAAAGACCAGTGCAGAGGCTGAGGAAAGAATAGGAGAAAGCTAGCTTCTTAGTTTCATCCAGGGACTGCAGCCCAGAGGGAACCAGGAGATGCCACGCCATATACCCTCTCATCCTGGCACAAGAATGAAGTTTCCAGGCAGAACTGGAACTCATGTCTGACCAAGACTCATCTACAGCACCCCTGCTGTCCACAGCCAAACATGCTACTTCCCCAGCCACAGATGTGCCTGACCCTGGAACCCGGCATCTAGATTTATTAACCAATCAGACGTTTCCTTGCCTACCTAACCAAACTCTATAAAGGTGGTGGCCAAGCCCTCTTCTTCCTGACTCTTGCTCTCATGGGAGACCCTCGTGTCATCAGCTCCCTTGCTTGGTGTGGCCTAGACTTCCCCCATGTGAGTTTTGGTTCCTGTTCTCACCCAGGACCTTGGCTGGGTGAGAATGAAAACCCACGTTTCTTAATCTCTGCCTCTCTGCTCATCTCTGCTTTATAATTTCCCCTAGAAACATCTCTCCACCAGGTGCATATTTACACTCTGGATTTACCCTGTGGCTAACTTTGCCCTGACTCTTCTCTACCCTTCCTATGGTCCCTCAGCCCATCATGCATGGATTTCCTTTCTGGACCTACCACGTGAATGCTTGGCTAACTTTCTCCTTAGCTTCCCTTCACTGCAAAACACAGGGTGAATGTCCGGTGTCTCTCTTCCAAATTTTCCTACACTTCCAGGTTTTCACAATCCTCTCTGATCTTTTTGGAAGCCTGTCTTCCCATAGATGCCATACACCTTTGGTTCTATTCTAATTTCTCTCTTTTTTTTCTTTATTGTTCATAATGATTTACATTGTTTAGTGGGCCAACCATGAGTTGTTATCCCCAATTCCCCGTTGCCCCCCTTCCCCATCCCCATTCAGCTGGATATCCTCCTCTGTGGGCAGTCTGTATGAGTCTTTGTATTAGGAGACCATGGATAGCTCATTCTTCAGCCGGGTTCTCATGACCCAAGTGTGTTGTTACTGAGGGTTGCCAAGTCTCTGCTATTCTCCCCCACCACGGCTCTCACAATCTTTCCGCCCCCTCTTCCGCTCAGTTCCCTGAGTCGTGGTGGGCGAGTATTGAGGCTGCTTTGGTGTTGTGAGCTTAGGGGTTTTTGTGTCGAGATTCCTTGGTTTCTGTCACACTGGCTTATCTTTTGTTGATTGGATGGCTGTGGCTGTGGGTCCCTTGTATATCCAATCATTATCTGTGGGGTTCCATATGGATCCTCCCTCGTATGATTGTGGTGGCTCATCTCATGCCAGGATCTCAGTTAGTCTGTTGGTAGGGTTATATGGGCCACAGCTCCCTGGCTGTATCCTGAAAAATACAAACACAATCTCCATCAGAGAATGAGGTCAGTATCAGTTAACAAATATACAACAATCTGGATTACCTAGCTTCTATTTTCAAAAGCCTCCCCAGCAGTCACTCACATAGTGCATCTTTTCTTGGGAGCCCAAGAGTCTGGGATCCGTTGCATATCACCCTGGAACTGAATCCCTGGTTCCAATCAAGGGTTCCCCCTCACTGAGTGGAATATTTGGCCGAAATTAATAGCTGTTGATTATATTCTAATTTCTTGTTAAAAAGTCTCACTTTATCTTAAATCATAGACTACTTTCCATATGCTTGTGGAAAGTACAGTTTTCCCCTAAAATTACATTTTTCTTAAAATGTTTTCCATATCAAAGTGTGTTCTGGCCTTCTTTCCTAGATCCCAATTGCCCTAAAGAAAACTCTACAATTTGTGATTTCTCCCCTAATAAACTTGATAATTAATAATTTGTCCATGTTAAATCCATCTCTATTATTCTCTTTTAAAACATTTTATTGATAGATTCTATAATTATAGACCTAAAACACTCTGGTTACCTCCCCACCCTTCGCCATAGTCATATTTTTTAATTAGTCTCTGTTTTATTTCAGTGTCATCATCTTTTCCCCCCATCATGTGTAGGTATTATCAGGCACGGAAAAATCATGAATATCAAGGCCATTTTTTGTCTGGAAGTTTGCATTTTAAGCAGTCCTACCCTTCCCTTGGTTTTCTTATCATTTTTCTCATCAGCAAAAGACCCTGAGCCTCCAGAGCATGATAGAGTGCTGAACACTCCAATGGCATTTCTTCTCAGAAATATGGCATCTTTTAAGTTACCCCAGTGGTCACCTCCATCTGAAAAAGAGAAGCTTCTCTAGCCAAGAGTGAGAGTAGCATTATCATATGGGTATGCTCATTAAAAAAAAAGTGGTTGTAAAGCAGTTTGGTTGGCTTAATATATGCATTTAGCCAGAACATAAGAAGGCAGAGTTCTTGCCCAGAGACAAGAGGGATGTTGGAAAACTGACCTGGAGACACAAGTTGCCATTTTCTTATGAGCCTTATGTATGAGTAGCTGTTTTAACCAGTTTGGTCCTGATGCCAGCAATCTGGGAAAGGGCAATCTTCTCAGAATCTTAATTCTCTATGAAGGGTGTGGAAGGACTCTCTAAGGAGAGAGAGAGAAAGAAAGAACAGCTCCTTCTGACATTTCTGACCTCTAGTAATTTGTAATGACCTAGATTTTCCTCTACAAGTCCAAGGACAATTCCTACATTTAGCCATGAGAAAGCCATTTACTGTGGGGGTCCTGTCAACCTAAAATGTCTCTCCAATCTCTATCTTCTCTGAGACAATGGTAGCAAACACATTCCTTTCCTGGCTTGTTTGAAGGACCTTTATGCAGTGAATGGTACACCCATAAGGAAATAATTCATTCTAGCATCCTGAGGAACTTTGGAACAGAATCCTCACACAGTTAAGTCTCATATTAGTTCAAAGTTGTAGCACACTCCTAGATGTAACCATGAGAAACCCACTCTTTCATTTCTGACCCCTGGAAATGAGATGTTATGTCTGTTGTTATTGATTGCTCTGCTTGAAATTTGAATTCTAAAAAGTACAGTTCAGTAGTCCCCATTTTTAATAGAAGAAACAAACAGCAGCAAACTGGATGCACAGCCAAGAAAAAGAAGAAATCCATAGTAAACAAAGCTCAAAATCATCACTGGATGCTGGACTGAAAATTTAATTGTGTGCCACAATCCCATTTTTTCTTGTAAATCAGGATGCATCCCTGAGTCCTTGTGATTGGAAACCATTATCTTTCCTTAACTTAATGGGTGTGACCTGAGCAAAGCCATAGGAGCACCAGGGTGAGCCATGACAGAGGCCAACACATCAGAGCCAAGGTGTCCTCAGAGGACATCACCTTAAGCGCATTATTGCTCACAGCCCTTCCCCAAGGTGAGTTCTCTCCAGCTGTATGTTTTCATTTTCCCCTTTACTAAAGAGACTTGGGTGCCTCTGATAATAGGATGGTAGATCTATTTTGTGATGTAAACAAATTAATAAATACTAGTCACATTTTCATAAACTTAAGCTCTTTGTTAGGAGTGGAGAACTCCTGAATCCTTACTACCACAAAGGAGATGGTTCTAGAAGTATTGTTGTAGGACATGGTGTTAGCCATTTACCACTTCATACAACAAGAGAAAATAGTCTCCTAGCAGAGACTGTCATCTGGCTTGTGCTTTTCAGGGTAATAATGCAATGAGGCAAATGGGTCACCAACATTGACTTTTAGAGCAGGTTTTAATATTAAAAATGGTTGAGTGGAAAATGTATATATTTTTTCCTTTTCTGTATGCATTTGTGTTTGGGCAGGTGTATATGTATGTGGCTTTGCGGAGGAGAGAGGGCAAGCTTGGATGTCATCACTCAGACATCAGTTATGTTTTGGCCCAGACCTAGTCCAGTGTGGAAAGACTGACTAACTGGTCAGCAAGTTCCAAGGATCTGTCTTCTCTGATTTTCCAGCACCAGGTTTATAAGCATAAACTATATAGCGCATGACTTTCTCACATAGGATTTGGGATTGAATTCAGGTCCTCATGCTAATATAAGCTCATACTTCACCACTTTCTCTCCAGCTCCAAACCCCAGCCCTTCCTAAAATGTCATTTCCCTTTATTTATTCACTTGCTATTTTGTTTCTGTGTTTAGCTCATTTGCTCTCTCTTCTGAATGATACTTTGGAATCCAGATGGGCTGAGGTGAGTTCCTCAACACCTGTGGTTTTATAGGTCAGATGAGGGGAATTCCTCAGTCAAAAGCTCTAGAGAGTAGGTCATAGTAAAAAACAGTGACTCCAGGAATTTGTGATATTTTATCATCTATTGGCAATTATATCATCAAATATTTATGACCCTGAAAATCATTTCTCTCAAACAGATGGCACAGATGAGGGATTGCTGTCCTCTAACATTGTAATGGAGCCATACCTTGCTGGAGGTTGTTTATGCTCTGTATCTGTCACAAAACCATCGTCATTTAAGATCAGGATAAGGTTAGAGAAAGAGAAAATCATAGATATGATTGGATGCTCTGTTTAATTCTTCCCTGCCAGGTCATATCTCCTTTGCAAACACATGTCCTGCAGAGTGGGTGACTGGGGCTGTCTGAAATGAACCTCCCTCTCTGGTTCATGTTAAAGAAGGCTATGGTTCAGGTCAGCCAGCACATCGCTTCTTGATTTTTCTTCCTGCTCTCCTAAAGGTCTGCCCAGGAATCTTGGCTGCATAATAACTATATGCAAAAATCAGAACATATGGTGAGGGGAAACTAATTACCGAACCAATATTTCACTTTGTTGTCAGTGATGAAGTCTTTGTGACAATTCTTCAACTGCAGCTCAGTATCGATGCCAGCATGTAAATCACTGTCAACAGTGATATGCTGGCTTCATGAAAGCCTTGCATTGTGGTCACATCTTAGGGAGGCATGCTTTCCCTGCATTTATAAAGTAGTGTAACCTCCAGAGGGGTGCAAACTGACCTCTTAAACAGTCATCCTTTATCATTATCAAGCTTAATTAGAAGCCATATGCTCCCATGGTTAACACACCATGGATATACAACTTAATAGAATGCTTGCTGAAGCTCTGGGACCTGAATCAAAGCTGTGACTTAACATGCTAAAGGTACATTCACAACTCCAACAAAGCTGTTAAACACAACTGTCCAGTCTCTTGGGATAATGATGGGAATGGTGGTTACTGTTAGCATTTACTGAGGATTCATTATACACTGGGCAATGTTTTAAATATTTTTCACGAAAGATTATCTCATGAAATGCTTAAAAGACCTACCAGAGAGACACAGGCATCTATTTAATAAGTGAGTTAACCAGCTAAATATTGATGTAGGAATTTTGGGTTCCTTGTACACCAATGTACCAATGATTTGGGGTGTTCCCAAATCCTTGCCCTATGAACTGGAAGAATGAAACCCATCTACCAGGGTATAAGGTTCACAAATATTTTATTATAACTGAAAGCTTTAGGAAGAAAGAGGGAGGGGTGTTCTTTAGACTAGAACCTTAAAGAAGAAGGCAAGTAAGGGTTGAGGAGTCCACGTAGAGACTCAGATCTGGGGTTTATATCGAGAGTGGCTATAGGAGGAAGGGAGGCTGGGTCCACTCCCAACAATCCATCAGCTTTCCTAGGAAAGTGAGACTCTTCATTAATTTCCTGCTGTAACTCATGGCTGACTCACTCCTTTTCACTCCAGGACTAAAATGCTTCGTTGTCATGTCAAGTACAGACAACTGGAGAATATCAGCAGAATGTGACTGACATGCAATGATACTGCTGGTTTCCTCATTTTGAATTTGTCCTTTAAAAAGAAAAACAGAGTAAGATGGAAGCTATGTTTCTCTTCCCTGAATAAGATGGGGTGACAGTGAGGAAGGAGATATAAGCAAAAAACACACTGGAAACAGACAAATGAAGCCATATGCTAGTCACAATGCTGTGGTCCAAGGTCCCTGTGGAATTTTCTGGACATAAAACTCCTTTGAAAAAAAAAAAAAAGCAGCTCTGCTGAAGGTGCCTGGGGCTCAGACTTGGTAGCTGGTGCCCTTTGATGGTGCATGAATAAAACGTGCTAATAAGTTTCCAAGTGCACAGAGGCCATCTGCACTGACAGGCTTCAGCATTTATGGTCTGAAACAAGCCCAGGGACACTTCCTGAAGCCCTGATTCAGTGCAGCTCCAGCCAGTGGAGCATTCAGAAAGATGGCTGCAGGGTTGGTAATGGGCTTCCAGTACCTGGACCTCTGGACCTGCTTCTCTCCTTCAGAGAAGCTCAGAAGGTAAGTTAGTGGAAAGTGGGCTCTAAGCAAAGTGAGATCACATGAAAATCACCACCTCTGGACACTTACCTCAACTTCCTCTCCTCTTTCTTCAACTGACTCTAGGGAAAGACCATACCCCAGGCCTCTGTGTGAAGGTATGCCTAGGCCCAGGACCTCAGAGGATCAATGGGGAACAGTGGATGGGAGGAAAGAGATAATGCAGAGTCATAGGAATGTTGAGTCTGTCACTAAAACTGGGAAATGATTTATCTAAATGTAGATGTTTTATATATATATATATATATATATATATATATATATATATATATATATATATATATACAGGAGGTTATACATTATTATTCCCTACCACAACTCCCTTTTCTCTGGGTGCCCTCCTCAGTTCCTCAGTGGGGTTATGGTAATAAGTGTTGGTTCATATAGGCCTTAGTCAGTCCCTATGGGGTCTTGGGGAACTGTGTGTCAGAATATACCTACCCACACTGTTGATCTTACAATCTTTCTGCCCCTTCTTCTGCAAATTCCCCTGAGCCATGGATGCCTGCTGGCAGTCTGATTTAGTTAACTGTAGATTTTTCTTGGTCAAAACTATCTTAAGTGGCATTGTTTAGCTTTTTATAGCTTATTTCTAGGTTCCCATCATCACAACACCTTTGATTTTATTTAATTTTTTTTTTGGAGAAACACAATTATATGTACTGTTTGATTTTATATATATATATATATATATATATATATATATATATATATATATATATATATATATAACCATTCACACATATCTTTCTGTGTAGATAATCATATACAATAAGTATAGCACAAAGGCCCCTGTAAAGCTAGGTTAGCAGTCACCCAACAGGAAATAATTTTAATACAAAGGGATGGACTGCTAGATTCTCCAGAGTATGACATGAATCACCCTTAGTGCTGCTGGTGGTGACAGGATATACTTGTAGAAGGATTTATACTGAGTCTGCAGCTAAGGAAGTAGGGAGTGAAGCAGCCAGAGGCAGCAGAAAAGTCAATCCCTTTTTTTTTTTTTTTTAGTCTCAACCATTATTTTTTTTATCACACAGACATAACAAAACGTGCAAAAGTTTGAATAAAAGAGGATTAACAGCACTTACTTGCTAGGATTATTGTGAAGTAACCCAAACAGAACTGCAAATCCAAAAGATACTCAATGAATGCTGTATGCTAATGTATGAAATAAGGAATTCCAGAAAAGTGAGAATTGGAATTAAGTCAGCTGCTATGAACAATAAAAAATAGACAAAAGAGAAAATAAAGTTATTCTCTTGGTTTCTTTTCCTTCTCATCTATGTATTTATTGATTTTCTTTTGGCTTTTGAGGCAGAGTGTTATAATACCCTTGAAGTCATTATGCATTCTCAGCTAGCCTTGGACTTCTGATTCTCTTGCTATTTCCTTCTAGAACTAAATGTATGGGGCTGATTCCCCATTGCTTTTGTCTCACGTCAACTGCTCACTTTAGATGCTTCTTGCTTTCAAAATCCAAAGTCAAACTAATAAATGTTATACTTTAAAATTATAATATAGTTTGAGTAGGCTGGCTTGGGAACACATCTAACATTTATAAAAAAATTCTAAAAATGTGCATTAAATTCCAAGCAATATATGAAAAGTATTGGTTATTTGGGGATACCACACTTATTTAAAAAGGTTTAGCTAGTCATACCTCATTTATCATTTTTATTGTTTCTGATGATTTGATATTTTATAATATTGGTAATGTGGTTTATGGAATTGTGATCTTAAATATACTTTTCCTGTCAGATATTTTCAAGGAATTGTTTTTCTACCTTCTAAAACAAAAGTATGAATCTATTTCTAGAAAATTCTAATGTAACATATTCTGATGTCATCTAATTTAACTTGAAAAAAATCCCACTCATAAAAATTGTGCTTTTAAAATATACTTCATATAATTTATCATTAATATTTAATGCCTGTTACTTAGCAATATGATATTCTGACTAGAGGGAATTTCCTAGTATATTATTATTGCTACTGCTTGGGATAGAACTTCCAATTTTCAAAACTATGCGCACACATACACATATGTGATTAGGGAGAATAAAAGATTTGATTAAAATTATTGAGTCTGACAGGGGAAGCATTCAGTTTTAATAACTGAATGCTCCGAATAACAACCACTTCAAGCTAAATCAATAATCCAAGGGAATCAATGCAGTAACAATGCAAACCTATTTGAAATCAACCTACTCTAGTTCTGCAGGAAAGCAAAGCCCCCAGCTGTGTCTTACCAGGTAACTTTCTAAGTTGTCTGGATCAGGAGCTGAAGTTGAAAGTGTTTTTCCCTGTAACTAGTGAAATCACAGCCTGTCTGAATTAATTCTCCTGGTAATGAAAGCATAGTATGGAAACATTTAAAGGGGTCACATAGAATAGATAGGTGTACAAATACGTCCTGGAAGTGAGAGAGAGAGCCAAACTGCCTCTCTCTTCTGTGACCTAAGTGAGAGACATGGATTTAATTACGAGTACAATATCACAGTTGCAAACAGTTTATTTTGGCAATGTTTGTGAATATTGAGCCAAAACCAAACAAAATTTGTTCAGTTTGACTCACTGGATCGTGATTCCCCTCAATACCTAGGAAGCTCTGCCCAGGAATATCAAAGCACTTCCTTATGTTTTCACAGAAATATTTGTCTTTCAATACTTGGCACTGTGGAAAAGAAACTGAAAGCTTTGTCACTTGTGAAAATAAATTTGTTTTTTACAAATCTTAATTTTACCACGAAATTTCTAAATTTCAAATGGACTTTTTTTTTTTTTAATTTCAAGCTTTAAAGGGTCTTATCAGATGTGTCCTCTATCCAGCACTCAGGATGCAGAGGGAGAGTTCAAGGACAGCCTGGGCTACCCTGGCATTCTGAGGCTAACCTGGACTGCAATGTGAGACAAAAACAAACACAATACTGCAAAACACAACAACACAAAACAACACAATAAAACCAAACTGTAGTGCAATACAGAACATACCCATGAACATGAGAACTGTGCAGAATTGAATAAAATGTCAGTTGAGGAAGCGGAACCAGTCCCATATTACAAATAAGCTCATAGGATGTGTGGTAGGAAACTTTGAGGCAGCTTACAAAACATCTAATACATTTGAATATCTACAAAAGCCACATTCCAATATTTAGGTAGTTAGGCAACTATGTATTAAAATAAAAACGTCAAACCATAGTCCATTGATTGTAATTAAAAACGAGATGTTATTCATGGGAGAGGAGCATCACTGTATTGAGCTGATACAATGTTGTTGGGTTTCACACTTTTCTTATTTTTTTTTTCCAGGTAAGGCCTCACTTTAGCCCAGGCTGGCCTGGAATTCACTCCATAGTCCCGAACTGGCCTCAAACTCATGGTGATTCTCCAACCTCAGCCTCTGTAGTGCTAAGGATAAAGGTGTGTACCACCCACTGCTGGAACTCCCCCTTTTTAAATTGCTCTTCAAGAAGACAATTTACTATGAAAATCACATTTATTTTAGTTTAACAATTCTACTCCTAGGCACTGATTCCAAGTAAATATGTGCACATGTACTTGAAGATATATGTATCATATATATTTGTAATGGGAAAAAAGAGTCCAATAATAGTTATCATGGGGAAATATCTTTATATGCAGTGATATAAATAGTAACAGTATCTAAAGAATATAAAATGGGGCAAATTTGTGTATACAAATAATATTCAAGATATATCTTTATCTATTGAGCCAGAAAAAAAAACTACATGATAATGTTGTTCATCAAATGATACATTGAAAAAAAATAGTTCATCAGATAAATATATTAAATTCTAAAGGATAAATTTTATAAAAATAAATTGTGGGGATGTGTATTTGTTTTGAAAAATGTTGAAAATTAACTACTGAGTGATAGTATGATATGAGAAATTGTTTTTATTTTTATAAGATTTGAGAGTGAAATGTCATTGGTTATATCAACTAACTTTTCTTGAAGTGGATGGCTATCCTCTTGTTTAAAGTGTTACGAATTAACTATGATATATTTAATGCTACTTATGTTACAATATGTTAAATATTACATATTTAAAATGTTACAAAGTTACTATTAAATATTTAATCCATTTTCAATTTAACTCAAAAATAATGGGAATGTCCATTAAAGTTCATAAATTATTCATTAAGTGAATATGCGGCGAATCATATGTGATGGTAGGTCTCTGCCTCATACTTGGAGAGACCCACTGTGGTCCAATTGTCTTAGATACAAATATAACCTACTGAGATTTCACTAATAAGACAGCTTAACTTCATGATGGCTTCTTCAGAAACGTTAGATCCACACAACTTCCTATCAGTGCCTGGACTTGGGAGACTCTCACTTAGCAATATGATATTCTGACTAGAGGGAATTTCCTAGTATTATTGCAACTGCTTGGGATAGAACTTCCAATTTTCAAAACTATCATACACATATGTGATTAGGGAGAATTTAATTATCTCAAAACCTGAAGTACAGGATGGAACTTAATGAGGAAAAGTTTTCTTTCCTTCCTCCCATGTCAACATTCTACACCGAAAGTGGCTGCTCCCACAAAAAGAGAGCCTGAAGCACCCTTTACCTATTACCCTTTACATTCCAGAATTAGGGGATATATTTCTGAAATAGAGGGTGTAGTTACTTTTCCCGTTGCTGTGACAAAATGCATGAGAAAAGCATCATAAGGAAAGAATAGTTTATATTGGGCTCCTGTTTAAGAAGGATTACAGTCCATCACTGACTGAAGGGCACGGAGAACTTGAGGGGAATGGTCCTATTGTTTCCACAATCAGAGAGCAGAGAGAATGAATGCTGATGCTCACTGTTTCCTTTGTTGCTTTTCTTTCAGTCTGGGACACCAAGCCACTTTCACAGTTAAACCTAGCTAGAAAAAGCATTTACAGAAAAGCTCAGAGTTGGGTGTTTTTGATGATTCCAAATCCAGTCAAGTTGAAATGAAGAGTGACCATCAAGGTGGCTTCATGAACACAGGCATTTGCTCACCAAACTGCCAGCAGCACTTATGGATCCCCCTGAGCTGGAATGTAGCCGCAATCCACACAGGAAGAATTTGCACACCAGGTTAAGTTTAGAGAGGACTGGGTAGAATCATCCTGAATGTGATTGGTTGATTGCCACATCACAATACTGAAAGAAGTGACTAGTAGATGTGTAAGAGAAGTGAAGGGACCAATGGGATGAACTGAATTTGTTTCTTTGTTTTGAGGAATGACCTTCTTATATGGCTCAAGTTGGACTCAAACATAAGGCTTCATGGTTTCAGTCATGGGCCAATATATCAGCATATGGACATGGGGAGAATGAAGCCACCTATCCATGTAGGAACTGTAGGTTTGTGTGGTATGCTTGCCAGTAGGTTGTTCACAGGAAAAATTCAAGGAATTTTGCAGTTACTGGCACAGAGACTTGTCTTAGGTTACTTAAACTGTGATTTTTAAAAGAGATTACCAACATCAAGGGTGGGACAACTGCTTTGTATTAGGACTATGGAAATGATACTCTGAGGGTGAGGCTTTGAAAGGTCAGGGTAGTGAGAATGCAAACTCTTTACTAAATATTTATTAATTTATTTACACACATACAAACACACACACACACAGAGAGAGATAGATAGAGAGAGAGAGAGAGAGAGAGAGAGAGAGAGAGAGAGAGAGAGAGAGAGAGAGAGAGAATGGGGAATGGGGACTCTAGGGACACTAACCACTGTAAATGAACTCCAGATGAATGAACCACCTTGTGCATCTGACTTTATATGTGTACTGGGGAATAAAACCCAGGTTGTTAAGCTTTGCAGGCAATCAACTTAATGGCTGAGCCATCTCTCTTGTCCACTGAAAATATTTTTTTTGAAAGAGGTGGCTTGAAGGGGCACAGATAAAAGAATATCTTCACTTTAAGGTAAAAATTTATTCCCTCCATGGATTTACACATTTTGCTCTGCTTCCTACCTGGTAATGACTTTGGAAGCTTGAAAAATGGTTCCAGAAGCTGCTGAGATGTAGCAATGCGAAGCAGGTTTGAAATCCCTGTATGAAATTCCTGAAAGGCCATTATATGGAACTATGGTTTGAAGATGAACTATGATTTACAATGTTGACCCAAGGATACTTTGGATATATCAGGACTATCACTCCCAATTTGGCATGGCTTTTTCCTGGACTCTGTGGAGCCCAACTGGAGGGGCTAAATTGGTACTCCACAGACTTCATCTCTGGTTATGGATGTCAGAATTGGAACTGTAGGAGATTGATATTTGCCTAATGATTATTGATTTAGCATTGGCTTGTCTTTCAATCTTATGCCTTTTTGCAATAGGAGTGTTTACTCTGAGCTATTATGTATTGGAAGTATATAACCTGTGTTGATTTTACAGGGCTCGAAGTTAAGTGAGTCTTGAATCTCAGAGGGGACTCCGGATTTTGAAGTTTGAGTAGTGTTAAAGGTGGTAAAAACTATGTGGACATTTGATATGATAGAACATTTTGCAGTCTAAGATGGTCATGAGTATAAGGGGCTAGGTGTGATCTGTAGGGGTTTGAATGTAAATGTATGTTCTCCATAGTTTCAGGGACTTTTCATTAAGATTAAACTTCCTTTTTAAGTTTCCAGGAGGCAGATTCCGCTGGAGGAGGTATGGTTGTGGTGTGAGTCTCACCCCGGCTGGGATTCATGTGTTAGAAACTTACTTTCAGTTGCTGTGATGTAAGAGGTATTGGGACCTTTAAGGATTTTTTTGTCTAGTTCATTAGGTCACAAAGGCTACTGTCTTTGGAAGGGAGTTAAGGTAATTGTACAAGGATGAGGGAGCTCTTTGGATAGCACTATTTAAAAATAGCCAACATTACTAATTGTCAGCCTCTTTGGCTTCATTTCTTATGACAGTACCTCACCCACTTCCTCTCTTATCACTGTGGTACAATTATGATGTCACTAGGTCAAGGACCCCAGTGATTACCAGGGTCACAATGGTGATCTTTCCCCTTCTAGCCTCCCAAAAAACTATTTAAAAAGATGTCTATTTCATTTAGATAAGTTACCCAGGCATTTTCTTATATTAATATAAAATGGACTAATACAGAGCTAAAAGTATAAATACATATATCAATTAATAAAGACATATTTGTAGTACTTTGACTTAATTAAATATTTTCATTGAAGTAGAAATGTGGAACTTATATATTTTAAATATTATATCAGTGTATTATACAAATATAAATAGATAATTATGATATTACCAAATTTTAATCATATATGTATAAAAAAGAGGAGAATATTTCATTGTCCTGATTACATTGTTTTCTGAAATATAAGCCTGTGTCCCTTACCCTCTCTTGCTTTTAGGACACTGAATCCATCCCTAGATGTTCTATCACAGTTCTTGTTCCTTACCATATTCTAATTAAATATTCTTCAAAATTTCTGACATATTAAAAATTTCTTCAATTATAAAATTTAACTATCCATACAGTTCTCCCCTATTCAACCTGAGTTCTAACACCCGTTGCTCAGTAATTTCATGATTCATGTTTAGTGCGTGCCTACTGTAGGTGGTTTTATTATGAACCACATTGGGTCTTATTGGGATGATAACATTAAGTAAATTAAAGAAGGAAGAAATGTCAGATTACTTAGATAATTTAATACTAGTAATGGGGAAAAAGTACTGCATTTAGGTGACTAATTTGTGTTCTGAAACGATAGTACGAATTTGAGGAAATCTAATTACTGTTGGACCAACAGCAGACAGGGAAGAGGCAATGGGATATCAGAGACTCTCTGCCCTGTGTAATTGCTAGTTTTTCTTGGGGGGGTATGTAAAATGAGATATGTTCAAGTGCTTTGAAAAGAGAAACAACACTGGCTGACTTATGTTTTAATGTGGATGCTTAGTAAATACAGATTGCAACTGGACCAAATTAGGTTTATGAAAGAAAAAGAAATCACTAATTATTCGAAGTTCAGCTACTAATCAGACCCTGTACAACAAAAATCAATTAGATCTTTCTACATTCTATATATGTTAAGACATTGCCCACTAAATAATGTAACTCATTATGGACAATAAACAATTTTAAAAAAAGACATTACAAATAGAAAAAATTCAGTTTTGTTAAATTGAAAGTTAAAATTATAAACACAAAATGCTATAATAAATAATAAGAGTTAGTAAATATATTTGTAACACATAATACATGCTAACATCAAAACCTTTTAACAGACTTAAGATTAAAATCGTTATTATTGGCCAGTCTATTGAATAATAGTAATTTTCAAATGTTTTTTCCATGCACAGATGAAACAAGTGTAGCTGTAAGAGAGAATTTAATGATATATTTCTTGCCTAAACATATGTTTAACCTTTCTATGCAGCAATGAAATTTTTAGACACCAACCTAATAAATACAGTAAACCTTTAAATATATATTGCATAGATTTAATGAGTGCAGATATCATTGGTGGCAAAATAATGAGAGTTGGGCTGGAGAGCTGACTAAATGGTTAAGGAGTTTGTCTTCAAAGCCTAAGGACCCAGGTTCTATTCCCCAATACACACTTATAGCCAGATGCATGAGGTGGCTCAGTTATCTGGAGTTCATTGGCAGTCTCTAGAGACCCTGGCTTGCCCATTCTCACTCTATCCGTTTCTTTCTCTGACTTTCTTTCAAATAAATAAATAAATAAATAAATAAATAAATAAATAAATAAATAGAAACTATTTAAAAATAGTGAAAGTTGAAATGAGGAAACAAAGAACATGTCCAAAGCTACCAGATTTGTGGCCATTGTGAGAATCATATTTTAGGATTGCGAATAAGCCAGGAATAGGAGAAATCCAAATTTCATGGCCAGGTAGTCTGAGGTGCAAATGAAATCACAAAGAACAAAGACCTTGCCTCAAACAAGGTGGAATGAAAGGATGAAAACACAGAGGCACAGAAGTTACTCTCTGATCTCTGCAGGCAAACCTTGGTAGGAGTGTACCAATACACACACACACAACATACATGCAAACATACACATAAATCCCACAAATATGCACCCACAAATAACATAATCATAACAATAAAGAAGGAAGACATTTTTAAACGTCAGATTTGATATTAAATCTTATAAAAATACCTCAGAACAGCGATGAGTATCATCTTATAGATATTAGCTATTCAGTTTCTTCAAAATTGAGTCATGAATTTTTAAAATCAAAGATAAAGCCATATCAATTTATAGCCTAAAGCATGCATAAAAGATAAGTAAAAATTATGCAGGCTTTTCATATTAAACAGTCTATATGTCACAGACTCCACAAAGGTGTATTTTCTTCGTGTTTTATCTAGGATTTAATTTCAAAGGTAAAGGAAAACGTTTTAGATGTGTCCTCCCCATTAAACTTCAAAAAAAGATGCATTTCTTTCATGTGGCATTTCACTGGGGTTGTTTACTTGCTTTTTGGTGTATGGGTGGCATGTCGGCACCTCCCCTTCAGAAAGATGCCAGTAACATTTTTCAAAGAAGACAAAGAAAGCTTTTTTGAGAGATATTGCTCACGGAGAAGGTGAGCCTGAATAATTGATGGGCTCACTCATTTGAAAGAGTTGACCAGAATGACAGGGTCTCTGTCTGTTTCCCCTAGGTTGGGCCTCAGGCACAACCCTGCCAGGTGTTCTGTACCCTGCCAGAAACATCAGCCTTGTTTTTTCCTTCTTTTTCTTGCAGGGGAAAAAATTAAGAGCTTTTCTGTTTACTATTATAAAACAGTAACCTAAATAGAACACAAAATTCGCAAAACATTGTAAGTGGGTCAGGGAGTCTAGATTTGGAATAAAATAGGTTGCAAATATGTTGCAGAAAAAGGAAAACATTTTCTAACATTTTCCCTAAAATGTTCTAATTTAAAACATGTATAATAATTGTATTATAAGTTTGGTTTGGTTTTTATTTTCCATAATGAAGTTAAGTAATCAATCAAAAGACAAACTTAGGCAGTGTTTTATATCTGTCATGGTTTGAATGTTCCCCATAGGCTCATGGATTTTTGAATACTTGGTCCCAAAATGGTGGCAACTTGGGAACATTTTGAAGCCTTTGGGTGGCGGAGCCTTCTTGGAGGTGTGTCACTGGGGACAGGGAATGGGATTTTATAAACCAACCATACTTGCTACTGTCTTCAGCTTACACTTGCAGCTTTCTCTCAGCTATGTGATGATATGTGGCAATTGGTTTTCTGCCCTGTCACACTTTCCCTGCCATGAAGCATCTTCCCCTGTAAGCTGAAATAAAACATTTGTTTGTAGAAATGCTGCTTGGGTGTATATTTTTGCCCATCAATGAGAGGTAACTCTACCATCTCCGTGTAAGGAATGGTAATATCCTTTATTTAAGTTTGATTATAGGTTAGGCAAAGGGAAAGTTATGGCTTTGGTGGGCAATGAAGAATGGCTAGGTGTGCCACCATTATTTTATAGTCAATTAGAAAACTTTCCAGAGACTTTGGTCCTTGTCTTTTTTATAAGGCTGGAGTTTGCAATAGAATGGAAACCTATTCATTACTTTTTATCTTCTCAAATGTTCACTAATAAATTCTTAATATTTTCCCTTTATACTGAATAATTATTTTTGTTGTTGTTGTTTTAAACCAGTTATAAAGCTAGTGTCCTTTTCTACAAAAAGCAGTTGAAAAGAGGAAATTCTAGACATTGGTGTGCCAAAGATGTAGTGATGGATGGTGGACCCAGAGGATTATAAATCCAGACCCTGAGATTTATTCCACTTTGGAAGCCAGAGACATTTGGATTCAGTCACTCAATTTGAAGCTTCATGCTGAAGGCTTCAGTCAACAAGGTACCCTGAACTGATTACTGTTGTGATCCTGGGCTTCTCAAAGCCTCAGTTCTCTCAGCCAGCAGCCAGCAACAGCAGGCAGTGCCTTGTATGGTTCTAGTTACATCTGGATCTTGGGTCTTTGCAACCTCATGCCTACAGAGGTCCTAGGGCAACAGGCAGGATTTGAAACCTAGTATCACTGCTCTCTGTCCTCAGATAGCTGGCCCTTGACAGTTCCTTGCAACTCTTCCAGTGCACAGCACTTACAGTTTTGTATCTTCACCACAACACAGACACAGACTGTCCTCATGTATGCTTCTCATTGTTTCAACAGCAGAGAAGAGTACAAGGAGTCTTCCAGTTGGCTCACATTATGAACTGAATATGAGGTTATCATAGGACCAGAAAGGGGCGAACTCAAGGATGTGTGTACTAATCACGGCATTCCATCTTGCAGATAGAGGGCTGCCTTTGCACTAATCCCATCTAGCAATGTGTCCCCCGCCTCCACCTGCCTGGATGCTAATGGTTGGAGGACCATCAAGAGGTCAGCAAGACTTGTGACTATAGCTACAAATCACATTCTGCTTAAAACACTTATGGCTCTGTCATTGCCTTCAGGATCCTAAGGGTTGATTTGACAGCAAGTTGCTGAGATGATTTTGTAGGTTTCTTAAGGCACTATTTATTGTGTGTTGGAAGTAGCCAGTATTGACCTGAAAACACACTAACTTATGCTGAACTGATTATTCTTTACTTAAAGCAGCCAGTGTATCAGGGAATGCCAGGAGATGTCCATTAGGGGGTTAATCCTCCCATCCCCTTGAAACCTCAGCTTATTAATTATCAAAAACATCATAATCATTATAGGAGTGCTTGCAGTAAAAGTTTATTTCTAATTGTATTGTGACCATAATTAATAATTCTTCAACTATGCTCAACTTCTCAGGGATCTTTGCAGGGTGTATCATACTAATCTGTCACAAAAGAGGGTGGCATTTTATCACTGTGACAGAGTAACCCAGAAACCATTTGTCTTTTGCCTTGTCATCAAGCGGAAGGGAAAAATATGCCATTATTAATATTTGCAAATTAGAGTAAAATTCATTTGCAAAAATGCATGGAAGTGCTGACCATGTCTAAACACTTGTCTCTCTCTCTCTCTTTCTCTCTCTCTCTCTCTCTCTGTGTGTGTGTGTGTGTGTGTGTGTGTGTGTGTGTGTGTGAGTGAATACATGAAGTTACATGATGTGATACACATGAGGGGGGTCAAAAGCCAATTTCAAGCCTTGGTCCTCATATTCTCCCTTGTTTGGGGCAGCAAGTGTTGTTGGTGTTTGTATCTGCCTGGTTTGCTGGCCTATGAACTTCTGGGGATTCTCTTTTCTCTGTTTCCTATCTCAATGTAGGTATACAGGGTTTACAGACATGTATTCTGTTATCTTTTACATGGGTCTGGCTATCCAAACTCTGGGCTTCAGGCTTGTATTGCAAAACTTTTACACTGAGCCTACTTTCCAGTTTAGTAGTAGAAATAGCATTATTATTATCTGTAGTGGTAGTAGTATTTTAATTATTGATGTAATTGATGTTCTTTTATTGTCTTTAGTATTTTGAGTCAATATTAATATACTAAGCTAGGAAGTTTCATCTTTCCACTAGTGCAGTGTTAATGGATCATATAAAATCTTGAATAATGACTTTTAATATCCATGGTAATGCTTGTCAAAATAAATTGTGTTTCTGAACAAGAGATTAATGGATGAGTAGATGATGGGAAAGGAGTTCATGAAAGAACAACATTTGCAGAAATTTGGTGGTATCTACACGATTCAGTATTCAAGATATGACTCAAATTTTGTTTCAGTGTCTTCTTTTCTATTATGGGTATGTTTATGTTGGTGTGGATGAATATGACGTGTGTGTGCCACGTCACATTTGTGGAGGTCTGAGGACAACATTATTTGTAATTTTCTTCCACTTAGCGATAGAGTCTTGCTAATTTTACTGTCTTTCTCTTTCAATCACCCTGTTCCCATTTTTCCTCCTCCCAAATGCATGTGCTATTTGCATCCAACGGCCCTCCAAACCTCATCACGTTTAGCCTCCCGTTGTCATAGGTGAATTAGGATCACAGAGGCTTGTGCTACTTTGTGTCTGATTTTACTTGGGTGCTGAAAAATTGAACTTGGACCATCAAGCTTGAAAGAAATTCCCTTTATCCACTGAAGCATAGTCTTTTTCAAAGTGTCTCTTTAAATGAAATGTAAAAGACATTTAAAATATCATGTCCAAGGAAAAATAACTCCTTGTCTTCCTATAGGTTTCTTAGATATAAATCACTCAATACAGTATAATGAAATCTAATCCAGGAGTGATATTGTGTAACCTCCTCTAATATTATTTAAAAGCTAAGAGCCCAGAAAGGATTATGTATTTCTTAGTAAATGTTTCACAGGCAAAAAGACAACCTCATCTCACATGGCAAAAATTTTAAGGTCAAGTAACTTCATTCTGTATATATATATAGAAAACCTCATATGTCCTTCACCATTCTTAGGAAGCTTCCTGAGGGAATTCTCAAGTAAAGTTTTAGCCTGGGGAAGTGTGTACAGTGATTCAGTAACTCTTCCATGAATTTCCGACTTCAGCATAGTTTGGTCATGAAAGTGTAAATTATTGACTCTGGAATGATCCTTCAATATATTTTAGGAAAGTCACACTAATGATCTAATTCTATGGAATTTCTTTTCAATATTTCCCCTGTCTCTGATTCATGAGGATTCTAATTCGGTTAGATAAAATTTTAAACCATTCTATTTTTACCAGTCAGAACCAAAGAGTTTATGAGTAAAAAATTTGCCAACAAAATATACTTTAGAAATTGAAAGGAAAAATATTTTAAGAAAACCAATTTTTAAGACAAGATTTAAGGTTTTTCATTCATATGGAAACTTAGGATAATAATGCACACAGTAAACTAGTCCTCACACATATTAACATATTTTGAAGTAATGATGTGATCATGGCTAAGAAAAATGCAACTCAGGATCTTTGGACATAGACCATCTCGTTCCTCAAAGGTGACATAGTGGAAATATTGAAGGCTCTGCTTGACCTTGAAGAACTCGGAAAAGAAATGTGCTACTTCAGAAGTTGTTTGTATTGTGTGAGATGCCCACCCAACCCACACACCACCATTGCTAGGGGCTTTCAAGAGAAATGTCACTCCTCACAGCGAGTGATGAGACCTGACATATGGCATCAAAGCATCATTAAAACTACACCTGCTGCCAGGAGGCTGTCTTTCAAGAGATGTTCCAGGAGAAAAGGTTACCCTGAAAATCCAAAAAGCTAAAACTTACTGCTTTTCTTTACAGACAATTAAATGCTCTAAGGAAAAAAGTAAATTGCCCCAGTATATTTAATCTTAAGCCATCTTTGAAGAGTGCTATTAAAAAATCTTGTAAATGTTAATCTTGATTTTTTTTTCTCTGTCCGTACATGTAATCTAATCTACCCTGACTTATCCCCAGCTATTGATTTCTGTGAAAGACTTTTGAGCAGGTAAAAAGACCAGCAAAATGTCAAAGTTTGCTTACTTGGGAACACAATATACTTTAAAAATCACCTATGGTTTTTGTTCCATGCCCAACAGCACAAATGATGTGTACTAGTACAGTGGTTTGCATCGTTGATATCTGATTCTGATTTTTCCTGGGAATATGTATGGATAAACTATGTCAGATATGGAAATAATAAATCTATAATGTCCCCAAGATCACACAGCCTAAGCAGTAGTGTTGGAAATTAACATGTTGGCCAGGTGCACATATTTATGCTATCATTCTTTATGTTGTCTTTGGGGCATGTTCCACTGGATGGAACAGTGATGAGGTCTACTCAGGAGAGTCTAATGGGATCATTGCATTGATCTAGGGTTAGAAGGGTAATGTTGAAGAAGATATCCATGTGACACTAATAATAATAAGCATACTATAGATTTGTGTTTTTAGTTTAAACAAATTATTAAGGTCCTTGAATAGTTGGCTCTGTCAATGCACAAAAGAGACTTATTTTTCTCTAGGAAAGTAAATTGTAATTATAATAACATCGGCTATATGGAAGGGATGATTTACAGAAAGAATAACAGCTGGTAGTAAAGTGTGCATGTTCTTAGCTACTTTTCACCATCATTAGTAGAGTGGTTTTTGAATCACCGTCTGAGAAGGAGGGGTTGCCAATGCAAAAGTTTTGAGACAGGAGCCTTTTATGATGTACATAGGATACAAGATATGAGCAATCCTCTTTAAAAAGACCTACAACACACACTTGCCCTTCTTCATCAGTCGTGTGAAGTGTGAAGTGTCCCTCAACTCCAGACCCCCATCCAAGGCACCAGCCTGGAAGCAGTGATCAAACTCATTGAAAAACCCAAACCTCCTGGAATCTGTTCCTTATTTTCCCAGCCTCCATAAACAAATATCTTCTTATTAATTATCCAGTATATTGTTATAACAATGTGAATAGAATAAACCTCTTAGGAAATGTTTACATGCCTGTACAGAAAAATGCCTACATCTAATATAAAGAAAAATTGTATAATTTTCCACATGAAATCCATTTTAGAATTCTCTACACCTTTGGAAGACTGAAGAAAATCTTTAAAATAAATGAATGAATATATATATATATATATATATATATATATATATATATATATATATATATATATATATATATATAATCTCATATACCATCACGCATCACAAATAAGTGATAGTTTATAAGAAATTTTAAGATGGATGTGGTGGTGCAAGCTTGTAATCCCAGCACCTGGGTGTCTAAGGCCAAAGGATCACTGCAAGTTTAAGACAAATATAGATCATGTGATATGTGTAAGGTTAGTGTAGGCAAAATAGTGAGACCATATCTTGAAAAGATTAATATTCATATCAGTAACATGGGAAACACATTTAAAAATTGTTAAATACATGGAAACTCAGGAAGATAAGCACAGGATCCCTTAGCAGGACTCACAACAGCAGAAAGAAATATAGAGTAAAGAAAACAAAGTCTCTGAATTAAATCATATCATGTTACATGCCTTTTTAAGGTGCTGAGTCTGGCATTAAGAAAAATTACAAAAATATTGATGGTATGAAGATTATTTTTAAATCAGCTATTCATACCAGCTAAATTATGTCTAGAAATGTCAAAATAAACCTATTTTATTCTTTTAAAATAAAGTCATAAAAATTCATCAACAACACAGCTAAAAGTACTGTCAAATGAAAACTACTGAGCTAAGTTATAAATCCAAAATATTAGAGAAAACAAGTGCAAATCTAGCTATGAAGAAATAATTGGAACATTCTTGGAAATTGTTTTAATTACATAAAAATAAAATAGCTAATAATAGTTGTCTAAATATCTTTAAGTATCCTTTAAAAGTATAAATGAAAATAGATATAAATGTAAACACACATTCTATTCTTAAATGAGAAAATGTTGCATTTTAAAACTGTCACTTTTAATTTAATAAATGTGCTAATTAAAGCACATTTTTGTCTGCAAATATTAATGCTTTTTAAATAATCCTAACAATTATTTGGTAAATGATTATCAACAAATGGTTCAAGGTACATTGGAAATAAACATTAAAATTGGAAGGCTATGTTAATCACTGAATGTGATGTTTAGTAACTAGAACAGTTTATATGGATTCATAAAGAAACATGGGGCTAAGTAGACAGACATGGAAATGAACAGGCATGGAAAAGCAAGATGCGTAGCCTTAAAATTTGCCCAAATATGGATACAATGGAGTGAAAAAAGTGAGTCTACAACAATAAAGGTGGGAAGTCGACTAAAATTTAAAGAAAGAAGAACATTTAAGGGTTCCATGTCACTGAGCCGATTCTCTTAGCCAATCAGTAAGCTGTTGATGACCCTCCTTGGTTTAGTACCTCTATTGCATAGATAAGCATTTCTTGACTTGCTGCTCTCTTCCATACAGCCATGTGTTCAGCATTCTTGTGATGACTGTCTGTATTGTATATCAGTGGTCTCTGCTTTCTCCAAATATCATTGACCAATTTTTCCTGGCAGCTCATGTAACACCTTCCAGCATTACACATGTTACCATCTGGGAGCTAGTTACCATTCTGTATCTTGCAGGATCTCTTGGTATTGGTTGATGAGACTCTGTGGTTTCTTCAGCAATAGGGTCTTACCTTAGGCCTGGGGCAGGTATTCAAGAGCTTTGACAGAGTCTGTCTCGCTTTGGGGACCTTGTGGCTCTCTGAACAACAGCTCAGTGTGGGAATGAACTTCCATGGCAAAATCCTATGGAAACCAAGAACCTGGGCTCCAAGGGGAAATACCCACTACCAGACAGCTACAGAGAGACTACATCCATTAGAATCTTGCCAAAATAGCAATGCTTGTCTCCTTTAACCTATTCTGATCTCACTCTCTGATGGAGATTCTATTTGTATTTTTCAGAAGGCAATGAGAGAGCCGAGGACAACCCAACTGCACCAACAAGACATGGAATGATGGCTGACATCCTGACAGGAGATGAGCTATACTTTTCAGTACCTGGCCTATCACACAGGGCCCAAATGAAACCTCTGAGAAAGTGAGGAGATAAGCAGGAGACCAATCACCACAGCAAGTCAGATAACCCATGAAAGATCAATGGAGACAGACACCAAAGATAACCAACACAACCCAGGGCAGAAGTCCAGGGACACTTAAGATCTCAACAATAAAGCAGACTTAAAACTCACCCACCATGACTCAGGGAACTGAGTAGAAGAATAGCAGTAGGAATGTAAGAGCCATGGTGGGGGAGAATATTTAGAGACATTGCCCCCCTCAGCAATAACACACAAATGGGGGGACCTGGCTGCCTCCTGTGTTATCATAACTTTCACCCCATAGACTGATCCAGTATGCTCACCGAGGAGGATACCCAGTGGATTGTGGATAGGAAAGAAGGAAATAGGGATACCAACATAATATTTGCTTATACAATATATCTAGTTTTGGATAATAAAGGTATCAATAAAAATAAAAAAAGAAAAATAATTCTATACACACACTCATATGCAGAGTTCAGTGGAGTAAGAGGGAAGGAAAAGGTGTTTTCATTGAACAGAGAATTTTTAAAAGTGCCTGATTTTTTTGTCAGAAATTAATAAGGGTATGTCACCTCAAGATCTGAAGAGATCTATTACCTTAGAAACTAGTGGGAATTACGCTAATTTATTTTTTTAAAAATTTTTATTGTCCATAATGTGTTACATTATTTAGTGGGCCAACAATGAGTTGTTATCCCCAATTCCCCAATTGTCCATAACTGGAATAATCAGAGAATTAGTGGGGGGAATTGGAAAGTTACTGTCAGGCCCTGAGAGGAGAGAATGGGAAATACTTAATGGTAAACATTCCTGCTATGCAGAATTGGTTTTCAAATGTTCATCAAAGTTCTAAAGAGTACAAGGCGATGACAAGTACAAGAAATCTGGGATAAAAAATCCATAGTTTTTTTTTTTAATGGAAAGAAGTCTATGGAGAAAGGGAAATGTTATAAATATGGAACCCAAAGTTTCCAATGGTTGGGCAATGGAAAGAAGTATTTATAAACTATAGAAAAGTAATAAAATTTTTTAAAGAAATAAAGAGATTTTATTTTTGCTTGTTCATTTGTGAGCATGCTCTTTCTATAGAGTGTGGTCTTTATGAACGCAGTTCGATTTTGTTTTGTATCTATTTCTATTGTGAAGCATGATATTCTTGGTGATACAGATATGCTACAAGAGAACCCACATCTAATACAAATGTAATAGAAAGGATCTAGCTAAGGGTATACTCAATGTAAGTGGACTAAATGAATGCGTGAGACACATGTTAAAGGGAATATAACTCACTGCAATCCCAGAAAACTCAGCTGTAATTTATTTGAAACACCAAGTTACTTCACTAAAACAATGAAAATAAGTGATAAATATTCAAAGAAATCACAAGAGAAATGAAGCATTAAAATAATATTAGTAGCACTAAAAGGAAAATATTTAGTTGACAAGATGCAATCTCTCCAGTGGTAGATATGATTTACTCTTTCAAAAGTCTGATACTTAGATATAAAGGGTTTGGATTGTATGCTAACTCTTCCCACCCCCTTCTATGGCTAATTTCTTCAAAGTGCAGTATGATAATTTGTCTGTTCATGGAGATGTGGGAGTGTGTGTGTGTGTGTGTCTGTGTGTGTGTGTGTGTGTGTGTGTGTAGGTGCTCTGGACAAATTGTTTAACAGGGTTATTGTTAAGTCTATTTGTCTTTGTTGCAAGTTAAAAGGCATTTTCAATTTGGACATCAATCTCCTGGCTTGGCTAATACACCTCTTTAAGACACACTGTTATAGTGCAGACTCACTCAATCAAGTTCGTTGGTTCTGCCCAATGAGGCCAACCCAGGGCTGCCAACAAATAAATTTAAGAAAACACCTTACAACAGTGTACCTGGAAAGCATCCTTCATTGTTTTGTCACCTTGTTCAGGTGTCACCTCTGGCCTGTGGGACATGGATAGCACATTTCCCCCTCTTCATAACCTCTTAAAATATGCTATGACAAGGTGATGACAATGGAGCAGACATTTCCCTTAAATAGGCTATTTTCCAAGAGTCACCCAGAATATTACAGCCAACATCATCTGGAAAGAGTAATTCAAAGGAAATGAGGTTAACTAACATAATTAATTTCATAAATTAATTGCTGTTCTGGTTAGAAAACAGCTTAGATTTCCCTCATATTTTATCATTAGGAAATTTATTGGGTGATTATACTTCTGGCCAAGATGGACTATCAGGGAATACTTTGAGTCTAGTGCTTGAAATAAGCTCAAACAACAAAACAGCATAAAACTACCTCAAAGAGCAACCTCAGCACACTGTGCCCAGTGAATGCTGAGAATCTGACCAGGATGAAGATATGCTGAGTGCAGGCTCTGATGATGGAAAATGACATGGAAGAGTGGTTATTGTTCTTTTCAGCTATTGCAACATATTAACAGGAATTAATGGAATGCAAGCACCCTCATGCACTACCTTGTGGGTTAGAACCTTAGAGGTTCAACAAGGGTCTAGAAACTTCAACCAAAGTGCAAGCAGAGCTGTCTTCCTTCAAGAAGAAAGTTTATTTCTGGCCATTTCTAGCTCTGGAGATTTTTTTTTATTGTCCATAATGAGTTACATTGTTTAGTGGGCCAACAATGAGTTGTTATCCCTAAATCCTCATTGCCTCCCTCCCCATCCCCAGTCAGCTGGATATCCTCCTCCGTGGCCCTTCTGGATCAGTCTTTGTGGTAGGGGAATAACCCTACCATCCACAGGCAGAAAGCTGAGATCCTGGCAAGAGATGAGCCACCACAGTCATATCGTGGAGGATCCATATGGAACCCTGCAGAGAATGCCGGTATGAACAAGGGACCCACAGCCACAGCCATTCAATCAACACAGGATAAGCCAGTCTGACAGAACCCAAGAAATCTCGACACAAAAACCCCTAAGCTCACAACATTAAGGCAGCCTTAATACTCACCCAGCTCTGGAGTTTCCAGCTGTCCCTTAGCATCTTCTGCTTCCTTCCACCTTCACAGACCTTCTTTTACAGATTACACTGTTATTTTTTTCTGTCTTCATGTTCTTTTCTTTTTTTTTTAATTCATGTTCTTTTCTTAAAGAGTCTTGAGATTGTCTTGCTCTCTCCTAGAACATCTAGGACAGTTATAAAACACCGTGCTAAACATATCTTCAGGATCTTATTTCATTTTCCAATTCTGGTTCTCATTGACTGTGTAATGTAACATAACCACAAGTTTTATGGAAATGGATATGGGTCTATCTGGGATGATTTTTGTTCCTGTGGGTATCCCTGAGTTGAGGAGCTTGGAGCTATGACAGCAAGCCATTTTAGAGTTTTTTTTTTGGCTAGACAATGTATGAAGGAGCACTGCCTAGAGAAAGGACTGTGGGCATCTACTGGTGATAACCTTAGGTCTACCTGAATTAAGCAACTGGGAAATGAGAGTTTGAGAGCAAGCCATTTTAGAGCCCTTAGGATAGACAATCTATGGAGGGGCACTAACTACCTAGCGATAGTACTCTGGGTGTTTCTATGGGAATTTCCTCATCTCATTGGTTAAAGCATGAGAAAAAAATTACAGGGTGTTGGAGACCCAAGTTAAAAGGACTCATGGTTTTATGTGCCATGGGTTTTTGGACTGGAGACTTTTCCTCATTAGATTCTCTGAACTTAACACTTTAAGTTGAATGGGGAAATAATTGTTATCATACGCAGAAGCATCTTTCCTCAGTCATAAAGAATAATTTGCCCACTGTAGACAAATGTTCTGATCTGTTTAAAATAAGCTATACAATCAGGTTCATTTTCTAATTATCTTCATACAGATACTAAGTTGAAATGCTTATATCAATAAAACTAGCATCCAGCAAGGTGATATTTAAACTGACTGTCCATTAAACAAAAACTTTCCAGGGAAAAGAGAAAAAGAAATGGTTCATAATGAAGGTAGATCTTAGTAAGCCTGATTGATGTTGATTCAGGTGGGACAGACATTTCATAGCAAATTGATTAAAGCTTACTACAACTATATTATCTTTATTGAAACTGTGAATATGGATATGGAAGGCATTAAAAGTGAAATTCCAGAGGAAAAAAATACAATCAATAAGCAAGATAAAAAGTATACTCTATGGAAACACTACTATGTTAGATGTGTCAGAAGAAAAGCTAGATGAACTTCAATGCATAGTGGTAGCTATCTACATTTAAAACACCAAGGAACAGCCATAAAAGTGAACACAGTATCAATGAGCTCTTGGGAAATTTCAATTATTTTCTTAAAAAAGGGAAGTAAACAAAATATTTGGAGAATTATATTTTCTTTCTTAAAAATTTATGTTAGGTTGAAATGATACAAAATCCAAACATATGATTGCCAATATAATGAGTATCAAAAACTGTCTATAATCAAAATGTATATAAATTAATAACTTTAAAGTATTAAAAGGCCAAATATTTAATAATGATGTGGAGTAGGAGTTTTATAAAAATGTCATGTCCAACAATAATATAGTACGTGTTTGAGAGTGACCAAAGAGTACATTTTATTGTAAGTTCCTCATATACACAAATGCATAAATACATGAATGTGGTCTGTAAAGATATTCATAATTGCTAAGTTATGTTATCAGGCTAGATGCCAGTAGACAGAAGAATAGATAAATAAAATAAGATTTACATGTACAATCAAATTTTATTCAGCCATAAAGACAAATAACACTGCTTGAAGGAAAATGGATGCAACTGGACATCATCATCTTAAGTGAATTAAGTCAGAATCAGAAATAAAAACTATGGCATGTATGCATATATGACATAAAAATGAAATGAAACTGTCTGGTAACTGTGGAGAGTTCAGGAATGGAGGACAGGAGAAAAGTGAGTGTAGGACGTTATAGGGGAACATCGTCAAATGATATTCTATGCTTGCATTAAAATTTCCTTATAAAGCCAAGTACCATTTTAAGTGACTATCAAGTTGTAAAAATAAGATATATAGGACATAGCCTTTGCTTGAAGAGAATTCAAGGCTATAAACCTGATTCGCACTTTGATTTTTCAAAATTTACCTTGAATCTAATATATTTACTCAGTTTTCCATCTGTCAGTGTTGTTTATATTCGTGGTGTGATAGAATGCAGGGGTTTCCACCATGAGGGTATTATGGCACACATATGGTGTGTGTAATAATCATACAGCAGGACTTTGTTCATCCTCTCATGTGCTTCTCACAAAGAACATTTCCTAGGTTATATCAGTCCTTCAACATTTATTTGAACTGCTGTTAGGCCTGTATTTTCTTGTATATTTACTAATGAGTTATTATAATCTGTATTTCATAGGGAATTTCAAATAACAAAATCCATTTTTCCTAAAGCTGTGCACATTGTTTGAAGAGATCTTTTTTACTATCTTATTTATATACTTATTTATTTTTTTTTCAAGGACCCTCCAAAAGCACCAGGCTACTAAGAAAATGGAACAGTAAGTCTATGTTACGTACATGTCTTATTGAGAAGCCTGCTCCTTCTATTAAAGTTCTTCTTTCTTTTTCTCTCCCCAGAATTCCTCTTTCTTTCTGTGGCACTCTGCAAAAGGGAAAGATAGAATGTAACTTAGAAGACATAGAAGAGAGAAGTCAAGACCCATGTTGAGGGCACTTGCTACTTCTGCTTACTATATCTAAAAATAAAACCTGTTTTTCTAACTGTTCTCTTAGAATACATTTTTCTTTGCCTCTCACAATATAATGTTTTATCAGATCCTTCCAATCCAAATAGCTTTGTACTCCTAGAAAACTTATAGATATGTTGTCCAAATTAATAATGGGCCCCTTTTGTGTCCAACTTCCTCCTTTGCAAGTTTATTGATGTGGTCGTTTCTCTTCTGTGAATGGTCATATTCTCAATGATCTTTATGTCACCTTGTACCTTTGTTTCTTTGGCATGACTAGATGATCACCTACTTGTCTTGTAATTATTAATATATTTCTTCCCCCAGACTAGAATCTTACATTGCTCCTTTAGCAATGTCCAGTGCTTGAGAAAGTGAATGAGACTCAACATATTCACATCACTCACAGACACATACACAAGAAAGCACAATTTTTTTCTTGTTGTTATCACATATAGTATAGGAAACACTTGAGCTCATTAAATACATATTTCTGTGAATATATCCTTAGTTGTCATATTACTATGCACTTAAACTTCTTTCATTGTAAAAGCACTGGATTCAAAAAACATGGTTGTAATGTCTCCATCTCGGTCTTATAGATATTTCATTTTAATGCAATTTCTTCCCCCTCAAGATACTGCAATTGAAAATAGAATGAGTGTGTGACAGGTGTTTCTCTCTTTCTACTCCTGTGCGCCTTCGCCATTCCAGCTGAGAGATCTCATAAAAATGTCAGCTCTCCACTGGCAAAACCTGCTGCACCTGCTTCCCATGTGCTTAGTGACTACTAACATTTATATATCGCCGATTTCCAACTCAAATAAATTGATAAAATGCAGCTTCAAGTGCACCGTGTTGCATCTCTAATGCTTTTTAAGCAGAAATGTTTTCTGACACAATCTTCATCCAAAAGGTCTGATCCTGATTGTATTTCAGTAAAACCGTGACCACTTTCAATCTTCAAGATAATTTGGAAAATACTTCAGAAAAGTGCTCAAATAAGACATATGTAGCTAAAAAAAACAGCAGGAATCTCTTTAAGCTACCTTAGGATTGGGTTCCCTTATTCATGGATTATGCTAAAGTCACTTATAATTTTATTCTCTGCCAAGGCTTTGCGCAAGTTAATAATTCATCAAGTCATATGATTGTCATAGGTGTTAAGAGTTGTAAGTGATGACAGAGAGAAGCATTTCCCCACTGATACATGGAAATGGAGTTTGGGCTGTGACTCATTTTCATGAAAATTATATTTACTTGTATTTTGATGTTTTTCTTCCATTTCCTTCAGTGTAACAAATATAATAATCAATGCATCAACCTCGCAGGAGAAGAAACTTTTCAATTGCCCTTTATTAAAAATATTGCCATAATCATAAGCATGCCTATGTAAAATAATAGAGAAGCCAATAAGCTCAACTTAGAAAATTGTATATTTTCGAATACATGTATTATGAAAACATCTTTCTAAAAGTGCTCCATTGGCTAGAATTTTGGAGGCCACAACTGCTTCTATCAAAATTTGCAGAATTCTAGTAGACAGAAAGTGATGTGAGAATGAGAAGAGCATCTTAGATGCCCATCAGAACATATCATCCAGATATCAGTCAAGTCTCACATAAACACCATGCATGGCACAGTGCCTGACAATTCCACCCTGCACATTCTCTGTGAATGTTTATTTCTCATACTCATACTCATAGGAGACCACATTTCCCGCCATTCCCAAACACAAGCATGATGGTTTAGTGGCTAATGCCACTTGCCTGCAAAGCCTAAGAACCTGGGTTGATACCCCAGTACCCACCTAAAGCCAGATGCACATAGTGACACATGCATCTGGAGTTCATTTGCAGTGACTATAGGCCCTGCATGCCTATTCTTTCTGTTTCTCTTCTTTCTACAGCTCTGTGTTGTAAATAAATAAATAAAGTCCATTTAAGGCAAAGAATCCTAGTTGATAACTGTTCCAGTCAACTGTGTTGATTTAAATAAAGTTAACCCAAGGGATGAACATATTTTCAGAGGAGACAGTTTGTGGGTAAACCTTATTCCTAAGTACTTCTTGTTTGCCATTCCAAGTGACAGAGCAATGCTCTGAATGAAGCATAATGTCACAGAGATCAAACCCATGGGTGTGGTTTCCGCTCTAATATCACCTTTACTTTTCCATTACAAAAGAAACATCTGCCAGACACCTATCACAAAAACATAACAATAATATTTTCTTAACCAGTTTCTGGGAAAAAAATATCAAGAGATTGTAGGAGGCTAACTGAAGTGATTCTGTGATTTCTTTGAAATGAAAAATTAGTTTTAGCTTTCTCTACTCCTGCCAGTTGAATAACTCCTACAAGCAGATAACCAACCAGATTACTGATTTCACATTAAAATTGTTATCATCCGCAAGCATTCAAAGAGTATGTTATTATACCATCTTCCTTATTAGATAAGAACACATTTACCCAATGTGAAGCCTTTAAGCCCAGATCGTATTGATCATTCTGGAAACATAACTCTCCTTAGAAGCTGAAACAAATGTAAAGTGAATATAATTTCTGTATTTCTTAAATATGGTGAAAATAACATGAACCTAAGGTCAAATAAGTCATTTGAATTTTCACATTAATTATGAATGATATAAATAAGCTTTATTTATTTATTTATTTTTATGTTTTTCCTTCTCACCTTAGTCTTTCTTGATATGTTTTTTTCACAACTCTTTTTGCTCATGAAATTGTGCTGTCTTTCCCTTTTTAGGAATTCAATTGCATAATGTTCCTGGAGGTCAATGGTTGAAAAGGAATCATGCTTCCTTAACTCAGCAATCAATGATACCATCAAGGACCAAAGGGTCTTCTCAGTGTGTTGTTGTCCATCAACCTTAAAAGGTCTCTTTTAACCTTTATTAGGAATTTTGGCCCATAACCATAAAGTTTAATTTTCATGTTCATTAATGTCTTCTACACACCCTAAACCAGTATCTATATTTTGGAAGAACATGGACCAAATCTTAGCCCCTTCATGCCAAAGCAAATCTCACACATTTTCAACAGTGAATCTCATTTAAAGTACAACCTGTAAAGTAAAACAAAATCTTCAAAAGTTGTTTTATTTATTCAAGGAGGAAAGTTCTTCACTATCTAATATTTAATCCAGTCTGTTGCTGCAGAAAGTAGGTGTACACCATAACTTGTCACTGTACTTGGATAATGATGATATGGGTAGCAAGTTATAGGTGAATTGAAGAAGCTAATGATATCATAATGGGGGAGAGACAGATGATCAATATGTGAAACCCTAGGATAATAATGACTAAATATTTAGTTAGGGAGGAATAAATGGAGTGAAAAGACATACAAGTGAGTAAGGAAAGAGGCAGCAGAAAAAAGTTTGTATTTGTTACAGACGAGAAATTTCCACAAAGACATTTCAAATGTGAGGGTGCACAATGAAAATGATACAGAGGTTGGAGAGGAAGACAGAGGCAGACTGTTATAATATTACTGAGTAATTATTTTGAGACATTTTAACTGTATTTGCTAGGAGACAGAGAGACAGAGAGAGACAGAGAGAGAAACAGAGAGACAGAGAGAGAAACAGAGAGGAGATCAAGCACACCAGACCCTCCAGCCACAGCAAACAAACTTAGGTACCAATTTGTGCATCTGGCTTTCTGTGGGCACTTGAGAATCAACCACAGGCTGTCAGTTTTATTTATGTTAAAACATTCAATTCTGGAAATTGTCTTCAGCTTTTTCATTTCTCTTATCTTAGAGACAAATATTTTTGTGAGATGACTTTTGCTCTAATAATTCTGTTCCTTTATGAATACTAATATATCTAGAAAGACTACAAAAATTATTTATCTATTCTTATTACACAATTTTTATCAGACATGTCTCATGTTTACAAAAAATTCATAAACTTTCTTTATAAGCTTTTGTATGGATATTTATGTAAACTTGGATCTCATAGACATAAGATTGGAAATTTTATAAAGTTATCTTTTTTGGATGTTTATATAATATATATCAATGGGCCTTGCAATAAAATTTTTGTCTTTTTCTGAAAGTATAGCTTTGAATAAAATGCTCTGCAAATTGCCAAATTCCCGTGATAGCTCAATTCAAGTTGTCAGTGAAAATATCTGTTTATGTGTGATATTTCACAGAATCTCATTTGTAATGGTCCAATTATTGATGCAATTTACACTACAATCTGGAGACTGAATTCCTATTATCATTTTTATAAAATCTCTATTTTATTCTCAAGAGGAATTTTTCTTGAGTATTTTGTAACAGAAGTATTATTTGAGAATAACTGATTATCAGTGCTGAGATCTGGTTCCTTGCTCAATTTTAAGATCATCCAATAACAATATCCTTACAGAATATAGATTCATGTTTTTTAAACCTAATAATCCAGCCAATTTAGTCCTTTCTTTAACATCTTCCAAAAATTACACAGAAGTAGTGAGAATGGTAAGAGTCAGAGGGGTGGTGGAGGAATGCTTTGGATCACTGTCTTTTGTATTTGATTATGGAAATCATAAATTCATATTATTTTTCATGAATATTTACCATCAAAAGAAAATAACTCATTCTGCTTCAATATTCACAGTGCTAGGAATACTTTTGGCATCTGCCAGTACAAAACACTTACACAAGTGCAGATCGACATGTTTGAATTGCTGTAGACTTCTAACTCCCATTAACTCCTTAGATGAAACAAAATCAATATTTATTACAGAATGTACCCCTCAGTAACTCCATCTGTACACATTCATTTTGTTTTGTTAATTTATCAACAGTGCAGACTAGGTGATTATTTTTCTAAAAAATACCATGACTTTTATTTCTGTTTACTAAAATATTTGCCAAGCAGAAGTCCATAATTCTGTGACTACATCAAATAATTCTATAAATTTATCTAATGGAAACATTTCAACAATTAAAGTGTAAATATAATCTAGTACCCATTGCTCTTAGGGTAATTTCAAACATACTTTTAGACTAGAAGTATAGTTTTTTTTTTTTTTTTTAAACACCAGCCTCGGGCTGGAGAGATGGCTCAGCGGTTAAGTCACTTGCCTCCAGTGCCTAAGGCCCCTGGTTAAATTCCCCAGGACCCACATAAGCCAGACCCATAAAGTGGTAGCCCTGGCTCTCTCTGTCTCTGTCTCTCTCTCTCTTTCTCTCTCAAAAATGAATAAATAAAATATTATAAAAACACCAGCCTCATTTTATAATCTCATCATTTCTATTTTTTTTCCTTTCAGATATTTTTTTAATATTTTCCATTCACTCATTGGGTGCTAAGCATGTGCATTTTATTAACAATTTTTTCATCCCTAAGAATTTAGGTTACCCTTTACATTTATTATTCTCAAATCAATAATTTCTTGACATTACTTAGTTACTTCATGACACATAGAAGCTGATATTATTTGGAAGACTGACTATTCTGCTTGTGAATTCTAGTTTACTTTTATTATGCTTTGTCAATTTTCTTTAACAAATAGTAACTTTAATAAGCAAATGGTAATTAAATTTTTTAAATGGCATTTTGGGGGGTTGACTATACTGCTCAGTGGATAAATCACTTACTGTTCAAGCTTGAGTATTTAAGTTTGATCCTCAAACCCGAGATAATAAGCAAGAAGCTGTGGCAGGCTTCTGTAATCCCAGCACTCTGATGGTGAGATGGGAGATAGAGACTGAATTTTCCAGAAGCTCTGGACAAGCACAGCACAATCAACAGCAGCAAAAGGAGAATGAGAGAAACTGCGGTAGATCAGCAAGGATGAGACCCAGAGTTCTGAACTCGATGTGCTCTCTGTGGCATGAGCATGCCCATTCTACACACAGGAAAACACATGCATACACAATATTTTAGAAATGACCTTTTGAATTAACAGGCAGTGTTCTTGAAATAAAGAGAGTCATTGCAATGGGGTGTACATAGTTATAAAGAATTTGCTTTACATAATTGAGGCCTTGGTTTTTGAATAAAAAAGAGAAAAATGAAAGGCAAGCAATATTTATTACTGTTCAGTTACAAACAAGCTCAAGGATCACTGTTTACCAACACCTGATGATGTCTGAATGACACTTATTATCACCTTTGTGTTCTGAGCTGAGATTATGCTGAGGTTAGTGTACTACATTGTTGGGAAAGGAAGCAGTAGTAGCTCACTCTGAGCCCATTAATACATGCCGTTTAGCTGGCCTTTAAGAAGAATGGGCAGGTACGAACATTTAGAGATGATGTCAAATGAGGGAAATAGATGTTCTCATTACTTATTACAAGTCGAGCTTTAGACAAGAAGAGTCTAAGCTGTCTGAGGGACATTCCACACACTGCCTGAAGCAATGTGATTGGGCCATTTCCTATTTTGCTATCCTGAAATAATACATACTTGTGCAAAATTCATAGCATCTCCAATTAAAACTGAAAAATAATGTATTTTAAAATTATCCATATGTGTGTGTGTGTGTGTGTGTGTGTGTGTGTGTGTGTGTGTGTGTGTATTCCAGGGTGTCCTGCCACTGAAAACAAACTCCAGACATGTGCGCTATTATGCACCCAGCTTTACTTAGGTGATGGGTTATAAAACCTTGAATCCAGTCTGCCAGGCTTTGCAAGCAGTAAAAGTAATTTAAGCACCATTTATTGAGTGGCATTCTGTTTGTAAGTAGATTCCCAACAATGACACTGGGAACTGAACAATTCATATCATTTTTTCTTCTGAATAGTAATTTATTTGACAGATCATTGAAAACCATGATCACTAGAATTTGCAGTCAAAAGGTTTATATCACATAGATTGTACATACATTCATTGATTATGAATATTCATAATTGCTTCCACTGCATAACTGCAATGTAAACAGAAGCAGTGTTGGTTTTTCAACTTGTGTAGAACCTTGATATTTTCTCTCCCTCTCATCATTTATTTATACCTCTTGAGATACCTCTTGAGCTAATCATGACCCCCTACCCCATGTACTGATCCAGTAAGCCCACTGAGAAGGGACCCCAGTGGGTTGGGGAGAAGGAGAAGAGAAATGGGGTACTGCCATAAGATTTGCTCATACACTGTATCTAATTATAAATAATAAAGATTAAAAAAGGTAAATAAGGAAAATGAGAAAACAATTGTAGTTTGGAATTATTAACATTGATAAAAATGGTAATATTACCAAAATCAATCCACAGGTTCAATGCAATCTCCATAAAAAATGACATTTTTTCATCAAAATAGAAGAAAAAATTTATTAAAATTCATATGTAAACACAAAAGATCCAAGGTGGCAAACAGAATCCTGAGGGGGGAAAAAAACAAAAACAATGTTAGTAATATCATCCGACCTGATTTCAAGCTATATTACAGAAGCGTAGTAATAAAACAGCATGGTACTAGAACATATCATCAATTATACCACAAATCTTATAATGTACACTTAAGAAAACAGACACATATATCAGTGATACAGAGTAGAGCTCTTAGGTATAAATCTACACAACCACAAGTTTTTTTTTATATATAAAGATGCCAAAATTCTACAATGGATAAAAAGCAATCTCTTTAAGAAATGGTGTAGGAAAATTGCAAATCACTACAAGTAAAAATGAAACTAGATCCCTCTTTCATAGCAAGTATAAAAATCGACTCCAAATAAATCAAACACATTAGGAAGATTGGATAAAATTTAATGTCTTCTGCATAGAAAAGGAAACTGAATGTGGAGACATCTAGTGTGGGAGAAAGATTTTCAATCTTTATGTCTAACAGAGATTAATACCTAGAATATTTCTTATTCCTATAATAGCTAATGGAAATGCTTAAGATTAAATCAGGAAAGATGATATTAATAAAAAATATTTGACTAATTTTTCCTTAACTCTTCTTTGTTTAGTGAAAATGAGTATTTCTTCTTAATTAGGTTTTAATTGGGCTAATTTGGACTTTTATTTGTATAGCTTTATTTTTTAATCTCATATCTATATTAAATATATAGTTAACTATATATAGGTAAATATTTTTGAGGCTAATTATTAGGTGTTCCATGTAATCATTTCATTGGATAATAATGTGTGGATCACAGTGTCATAAAATAGCAAAGCAACTGTCCCTTATTTTATACATCCACAGAGGGGAATGGATGCCATTTCAAATTTTTTCCTTATTATGTAATTATTGAGGTAATTTATGTCTAGTTAGAACATAATTTTAGATCTTCCTCCATAAAGGTTGTGGCTCTGAAGTTTAGAACTATTTATCAATGCTAAACAGTTGACGTTTCTCCCCAAACATGTCAATCTTGATATGTGGAATTTGAAGAATTTGAAAAATTAGAATGCATTCAATATTTCTAGCAAACATGATTATGCACTGCAGAAAAATCCTGCAACTTTGGGATCCTAGGCATTCTATAGCAGGGGAATATGACTTTCTTGTCAGGTCCAGGGAATGCTTTCCTATAAATGCAAGATAAATAAGAATAATATCAATAATAGGTGAAGCTGTTTCAGACAAAGGACACTACATTTTTAAAGTTCTTAAGGATAAAAATTCCTTATAACACTCATTTCATGAATAGAAAGGGCTCTTAGAAATGAAATTAGTCAACCAATGTTACAGAGATATTAAATGAGGTTACACAAAAAAATGGGCTAAGTAATGTGTAGCCTTAGAAGAGTTTTGATTTTTTATCTTATGAACAATGTGCAATATGTTGGCTGTGATTGTACACACCTCTAATCTTGAAGATTAATCTTCAAGAGGTTAAAGCTGGAGGCTTACCAGAAGTCTATGTCTATCTGGTCTACCTATTAAGTTCTAGGCCAAGCCAGACTATATAGTAGAAACCCTCTTCAAAAGACTAAACTAGAATCAAATCAACAAATCTAAACTAATATTCCATACAGATTATTAAAAATACAAAATTGACTACTCAAAAGGCTATGTGCAACCATTTAGAATGAAAAATTGAAATAATATTTTAACAGTAACTACCTTCAAATATTAAGTATAGGTAAGGCATTTTTTGACTCTTCATGATTTGGTAACTGTCCATGGTGGTGCATGTCTGTATATGTAGCACTCTGTTGGCAGAGGCAGGAGGAAGAAAAAGATGAGGAGACTCAACCCACATGACTATGTGTGTGATTTCCACCATGTAGATGCTCTTGGCATGAATTAACTAAAAATCTGGAAAATAGTGAAATGCTGAGGAAATGATGTGTTAAGTATGCATTTTACGGCTTCTAAATGACGCATTCATTGTAAGTGTGTGCAAGGAATATTTAGTTCTGTATGTAATGGTCAGCTCCCAAATTCTTCACATTACAGACTTTTGAGGTTGTTTGAACAATCTCTATCACAGTGGTAGTTGGAAGATCATATGTAGAAGGTGTTTTTGAACTTATATAAATGTGCTATATATAAGCATAAAATATAAAAGAAATGCCTTAAGAGGTAAGAAAAGAGTTGGAAACAATTTAAAAATTTAAATGATGAATACCTACCTAAACCAAGTAGAGCCAGAAATTGGATATTTAAATGAAGGTAGAGCAGATGTCAATAATATTAAATGAAACAAAGACATGGATATGTAAAATTTGTAGAACTATAAATGATAATATAATAAGAGAATATTTAATCATGTAACTTACTCATTGATGGTAGCTCCTCTTAAGAAGACAATCGAGGATCTATTTTTTATTTACTGTTTAGAAGCCATTATCCTTCCTTTTCTATAAAGAAAGCTCCCTCTAAGATCACTTGTCTTTTGAAGAGGCAGTTATTATGGCATAACTAATGCAGGAGGCTTTGTGAGGTAGTTAGGGAATGGTGAAAAATGTTGGAAAAACCAGATCCCAGGGCTATATTAAATGAAAACAGCAATATGGAGATAAAATTAATTTCATTTTTGAATTCTGCTGTTTGATCTCCCCCTTTCCCTGTGTGCTATCGCCTTCTGTAGTAGCTGCCAGTGGTTATCCATCTCTGAGATTAAATATACATGGAAGAGCACAGAGAAAATAAAAAGCATCAAGTATTCCACATGCTGTGTGGGTGTGATTTGACTTTCCTGTTATTGTGCCTGTAAAAGCTGTGGTACATGAGGAAAGCTGCCATAGCATCAGGGATGCAGCATCTAAAATGCAAGTGAAAAAAAAAATGAAATAACAACTCATTGTTTGCCCACTAAATATAGTAACTCATTATGGACAATAAAAAAAAATGAAAAAAAAGACCATACAGCCAATATCTGCTACTACATGACTTTGAAGGCAAGGGGAGCAATCCCGTATCCATTTCTGTAACACCTTCCCAAATGGAAGCGAAGGTCAATGTCAGGTTTACCTGGACATGGTGCCTCTGCCCTTCAGTTGAAACTGACTACACCCCTGGCTTCTGTATAGTTGTTTTAAGGTTGGCTTTATCTCAACAGATTTGGAAAATCAGTATATGGTGGGAGCTTGCAATGCACTCAACTAAATATTTCTCAATGTTTTAAAGATGTTTTCAACACA
>PVHP010013259.1:0-41468 GCA_004024765.1 Zapus hudsonius | reverse complement strand
CCAGAGGCATGGCCAGGAGAACCTGGCTGAATACTAGGCTGTCCATGGTCCCCTGTCACAAGGACTGATCCAGACGACCCATGGAGGAGGTTATCCAGTGGAGGGGGGAGGGGAGGGCAGTGGGGAATTGGGGATAACAACTCATTGTTTGCCCACTAAATGTTGTAACTCATTATGGACAATAAATTTAAAAAAAAAAAGAAAAAAAAAGAAAAAAAAATCAGTAGCCTTTCTATATACAGAAGATATTCGGAAAAAGACATAGAGAAACTGTCCCGTTCTCTATATCCTCAAAGAAAATCAAATACCTTGGAATATCACTAACCAAGGTAGTGAAAGACTTATATAAGGAAAATATTGAAACGCTCAAAAAGGAAATAGAGGAGGATGTGATAAGATGGAAAGACATTCCATGCTCATGGATATGGAGAATCAATATAGTAAAAATGGCAATCCTGCCAAAAGCAATCTACAGATTCAATGCAATGCCAACAAAAATCTCAACCTCCTTCTTCACATAGAAAGAATAATCAAAATTTATTTGGAAGGGTAAAAGACATCAAATAGCTAAAACTATTCTGAGCAAAAAAACTTATGCAGGAGGTATCACCATCACCATACGTGACTTTAAAACATACTACAAAGCTATAGTAACTAAAATAGCATGGTATTGACAGAAAAACAGACAGTCTGACCAGTGGAATAGAATTGAAGACCCAGCCTTTAATGCAAGTAACTTCAGCTACTTGGTCTTCGACAAGGGTGCCAACAAGATATGCTGGGCTAAAGATAGCATCTTCAACAAATGGTGCTGGACAAATTGGATAAACACGTGTAAAAAATGAAAATAGATCCACTCCTTTCACCATGCACTAAAATCAACTCCAAATGGATCAGAGACCTCAATATTAACCATGTAACCCTAAATACCCTGGAAGAAAAAATAGGAGGAACCCTACATGAGATGGGAGTAGGGATTAACTTTTTGAGCAAATCTCCAGTAGCCCAGGAAGTGCAACAGTCACTTAACCAATGGGACCTGATCAGGCTCAAAAGCTTCTGTACAGACAAAACACTGTACTCAGAGCCAATAGACCCCCTTCAAACTGGGAGATGATTTTTGCCAGCTACAACTCAGACAAAGGCCAAATTTCCAGAACCTACAGAGAACTCAAAAAAATTAATAACAAAAACTCAAACTGCCCCCTCATAAAATGGGGCACTGATCTCAACAGAAACTTCACAAAGGAAGAAACACACATGGCCTTTATGAACCTGAGAAAGTGCTCAGCATCCTTAAGCATCAGGGAAATACAAACAAAAACCACAATGAGATTCCACCTTACTCCAGTCAGAATGGCAATCATAAAAAAAAAACCAACAACAATAATTGCTGGCGAGGATGTGGGGAAAAAGGAACCCTCATTCACTGCTGGTGAGATTGCAAGCTTGTTCAAACACTCTGGAAAGCACTGTGGAGACTCCTCAATAGAATGGGCATAGAGCTACCAATGGACCCAGCTATCTCTCTACTAGGCATCTACCCACAAGATGTCACTTCTCAGGAGAGAGACATTTGTGCAACTATGTTTATAGCAGCTCAATTCATAATAGCCAAGAATTGGAATCAACCAAAATGCCCTTCCATGGAGGAATGGATAACAAAACTCTGGTATATTTACACCATGGAATTCTATTCAGCTGAAAGGAAAAATGACATATTGAAATTTAGGGAAAAATGGTCTCTTGGAGCAGATCCTACTAAGCGATCTCTCAAAAGAACAGAGAGCCAAACACTGCATATTCTCCCTCATATGCGGTCCTTAACCAGGCTAACCGTAATCTCTACGCAGACTAGTAGAAAGAAGTGAGAGGTTATAAATGAGGGGTAAGGGATGGGGGGAGGGCAATGGCTTAAGCATGAGGTTAAACTAAAATGGGTTCAAAATCATAAAATCCTCACAAGCATACCTATTGAGCAAGTAGTGGGCATCGTGTGGCAAGAGGGGCCATGAGTAGTAGGGGAGAGAGTCTAAGCTTGTGAATAATTGATCAGTTTGACAACCCCTGGTCCCAGTCACTGGTTCCTTCCCTCACTGAGCTGTTGACCAAAGTGACCCATGAGGTTCCAAAAACAAGACAGGAGTCTGTTAAAGCTCTTGAATGCCCTCCCCAGGCCTGAGGCAAAACCCTGTTGCTGAAGAAACCACAGAATGCCATGGATCAGCATTGAGAGACCCTTCGAGGTCCAGAATGGTAACCAGCCCCCAGATGGTAGTTAGTGTAGTGCTAGAAGGCACTGCATAAGCTGCCAGGGGAAGCTGGTCAATGACAGCTGGAGCAAACAGAGACCACTGGCATGAAACACAGTCTGCTGCTGTGAATAGGCTGACCACACCTCCTACTGGTAGAGAACAGCGAACCAAGAAAGGAGCACTTGTGCAATGGAGGAGCCAAAGCCTGGGGGAGGCAATCAACAGGTTTTAAATCTGGCCAAATATTACACTTAGGGGGAGCCCTCAACTGGAACTGGGGACTTAGGGTGGTATGCACTGGGAGCCGGACTCTTGGGCCCCCAATGAGAGATGTATTATGCAAGCAATTGAAGGAGAGGCTACTGAAAATAGAATCTAGCTAATTCAGAAATGTGTATCTCAATTAACCTATACTGATCTCACTCTCCGATGGAGATTCTGTTTGTATCTTTCAGAATGCCGCCAGAGAGCTGTGGCTCATCCAACCCTACCAACGAACTGCAGGCCGATAGCTGACATCCTGACAAGAGATGAGCCAACCCAGACATACCGTGGAGGATCCATATGGAACCCCAAAAGAATGATAAGATGAACAAGTGACTCATAGTGACAGCTAATCAGTCAGTCAACACAGGACAAGTCAGTGAGACAGACACCAATGACTTTTGACACAACCTAAAGCAGAAGTACAGAGACCCCTAAGATCTCAACAATAAAGCAGCCTTAATACTCACCCACCATGACTCAGGGAACTGAGCAGAAGAGGGGGCAGAAAGATTGTGAGAGCCTTGGTGGGGGAGAATATCCAGAGACACGGCCCAACTCAATAACAACACACTAGGGCCGGTGGAACCGGGCTGACTCCTAGGCTATCCATTGTCCCCAGCCCCAAGGACTGATCCAGACTGCCCATGGAGGAGGATATCCAGCTGATTGGAGATAGGGAAGAGGGGCATTAGGGAACTGGGGATAACAACTCATTGTTTGCCCATTAAATAATGTAACTCAGTATGGACCATTAAAAAAAAAAGTCTTCCTCTCAGACATTTGATAAGGACCCTGAGTTTCAACCCTACCTTGAGTACCACAGTGCCTACTAAAAGCCACTGAGTGCCCTTACCGTGAAATAAAACTGTTCTGTCTCCTGCTGGTTGGCTCTCCTTTTGGCAATGCTGGGCTTGCTCATGAAAGTTTCCGAGACTGTAGATTTGACGGACTCCATGGAATTGCTGTACTGGAAGCAGTCAGACACGTCAAAATCCTCCACAGTCACAATGTCCTGGATGGTCTGCAGGGTAGCCTCCATTGTCTTTTTTACCTGCAAGCACCATGGCCAACATCATGAGGGACAGGCTGGAAGACTGCAAGTGACAGAGAAGCTTGGAGGAGTGTGAGAGGGAGTGAGGTGTGGAAGGAAGGAGGATGCCAGCAGAGCTCACAGCTCTACTTTTCATTGATGGTGCCATGTGAGTATAAACATCTTAGAAACTCTGACATAGCATGCTATTCTCTCCAGAGAAGACCTAAACATCCCTCCCTGCCTACTTTGTGTTATGTATTTGACTCAGCTCTTTTACTTACATCAATGAATTTGCTTCCCTGTTTGCAAACTAAGACCCAAGCCTAGTCCTTCCTGAGAAAAGGCTTATTGTGAGAGAAGGTAAGAAGCCATCTGAGTACAACAGTAAGCTGGATCATCAAATAAACTGCCCTACTGAACTGGTTATTAAAAGAAAACATGTTGGGCTCAGAAGAAAGTCACCCTTTCCTCAGAGGATAAAGAGGTTTGAAGTATCAAAGTCAAAGGTCTTTGTTTGTTTGAAAATGCTAGAAAAATCCAGGTCTGAGTGGGTCATTTCAGAGACAAAATATTGTTCACATAGCTGCCAAATGCCATTTTGATTAAATGTGTAGTGGGGAAAAAAGCATTCTGCACAAGCTCAAAATAGAGCACAACCTTTGGCAATGGAAGAGCAATTTCCTGGAGTTCAAGGGCAGGATGTAGCAGGGGGAAAGCCCAAGCCTACATTTGGCTAGGAAATCTTTGCAGCAGCCCGGACATTCTCAGCATGCTTCCTCCACCTGCTCCTACATGGGCAGCACAGCATTCAACAGGGAAGACAGTGGCTCTGAGATGCCTAGAAAGGAAACTCACCTCTTCATTCTCAATCTTCAGAGTGGATAAGCGAGACTGCAATTGTTGGCATCTCTGTACCAATTCACTCTGGACAGGCTGCTGGGCACAGAGCTGGGAAGCCTGCCAGAAGAAAGCAACACCAGGTCAGGAAAAGGACACAGCTCTTCTGGTGGTTTCATAATTCTCACTACTGCTCATAAAACTATTCATATCATACTGTACTCCAACTACTGAAAGGCCTGCAGTTTCTCTGTACACAGAAAATCGAAAGCCATCATGTATGAAGTTTCTATATGCACACAAAATCCAAAGCCAACATGTATGGACCTCTTTTAGGATATAACAGTACATTAAAAGACTGAGGAAGGGGATCTGTTTGGAAACAGATTTCTCTATCTGGAACCCATATGCAGGCTAGCGACGGACAGGGGAGGTCTAAAAGGTCTACGTCTCAGCTTTAGAGAAACAGAGGATGCTGGAGAAGAGAGACTCAGGCAGCCTGGACTCTAAAAACCCACTGCTTGGCATAGTGAGGATTTCCTGCTAAAGGTCCAAGTGGCCCCCTCCGCAGTCCTCCCTCCCGCTTCATACACTAGTGCAAAAGGAAGAGAGAAGTGGGTCAGGAGGCTAACTTGCTGCTATTGGCATCCAGCATGTTTATAAATCTGGGCTGTGCATGAGAGCTTCAACAAGAGAGAGAGGAGGGGAAAGACAAAGGGGAGGAAGAAAGGGAAGGAGGGAGGGAGAGGGAGAGATATCATTGGAAGCCAGGAATCAGTTTACTGCCTATGCTAGAGAGGCCTGGATTCTGGTGGAATTTGACATCTTCCAAAAAGCTATATTATTTTACCCTACTAGACAGATGTGGGAAAGGATTCTCTGCACTCTTTCCTCCTCCCTCAAATTGCTACTAACAAGCTTTTCCCTGTATGAAGGGACAGTTGATCTACTGTGTCCTGACAGAAGTGTGGTTATGATATGAGGTCACCCAGTCCTCAGTATAAGTGATGAGAAGCAGAAGGCAGGGAGAGTTGGGAGTTAGGACCCATGTGGAGGTAGCACCTGTCACCTTGCTACCACATGTCCTTTAGCTCTCATTTGAAGAGAGACATCTGGACAGAGCTGGGATCATCTTCAAGGGAGTGGGAACATTCACATGCTTGTGGGCCATTCTCTTGTTTGAAAGATAATTATTCTCCTCAAATGGAGACAGTGGGGACTTGACCTTTTTCTACACTGGCATCTACACTCCCAACTGATTTGACCTCTTCCCCTGCTGAAAGGCTGACCCAAGATCTGGAGAGTCGATTTCACCCTGCTCTGAGACAAGTAGACACAATGGAGAAAGCTTGGTGGCTAGAATGGGTTAGTACTAAGAATGAAAGTCAGTCTTTGGCTGCCTGATGTCACCAGTCAGGCATTCAGAACCCCTCAAGTCTCTGGGGCACCAAGACTAGTCAGGCACCAACTCCTAATACATTTTGGCACACATGCCATCAATTCATGTGCTGGGCCTAAGAACAGTGCAGAGCCTTGGCCAATTTCAGAAGTTCCAGTTAAAATGCCATATGAACTTTCTCCATAGTTCAAGGACTTCCAGGAACCTCCTACTTGTTGCCTCCACAGTCTACAGACAGTCCATTAGGATATAGACAGACTAGCTACAGGAGTCAAGAATGACTTGCCTCATCTCCTTTTATTTCTCACACTGACAAAGGTAAAGAGAGAACACATAATCCCTGGAAGCTCTAGGCCAGCCATTAATAAAACTGTATCACATAAAGGGAGTACCCAAGTAAAAGAATGAACTGTTGATTTTTAAAGTCACCTAAGCCTAATGGGAAAGGATGATGGAGGAAAAACCACCTCCAGCCTGTTCCTTTAAGAAACAGTAGAACTGTTGATTTACATGTGCTTTGCCAGTAATCCCCTGCCAGGCAATGCATTCCAGCTGTGCTCTGGAGTATGAAAATATGGTCCTGAGAGGGTGAGGAGGGAGCATTAGTACCTAACATCTGGATTCCCCCTTTATGGAGATGAGCTGCTTGGCTCAGAAGCCAACTCAGTTAACACCAGAAAATCCATCAGTCCACTCAGCTAGTTCCCAAGTTCCACTGCTTCTTAGGAAGGAATCTCCATGACAGCTGGAGAATGGGCTTGGAAGGCAAATTTGACCAGAAGCCAGGGTAGGCGAAAACTAGGGCTTCTTGGGAGTTGGTGACATCTTTCCCCCAACTCTAACTGCATATACTGCTGTCTCACTTTCCCGTCTGTTCAAATGGTGACGTCTTAGCCACAGCAATAGAAACAAACTGTAAGGAGTTTAGTTTTTCCCAAAAAGGAAAAGAAATCATATCTACATTTTTGTCTCTAGGATAGAAATACTAGTCCATTGTGGCCTGTTGATGATAGTGAACTGTCTGATTATACTGCCACAGTTGTCATTCTCAAGCAAGGTTTTCTAAGAATCTAGTTGCTAATCTTAAGGGAAGCACTTCTCCTGGTGAGGAGACACTGCTATTTGGTCCCTTAGCATTCATTTCTCCATTTGTTAACTTCTGTCTGACTGCCCTCTGGGAGAACCGCTCATTCCACAACTCAGATAAACTGCTTTGGATGGAGCACGTGACCTAGGCATAAATTAATGGATACCCAATATACTGAGGGCTCAGAGATAAGGACATCACCCAGACACAACAACAAAACATGGTGAGACCTGTTCATTGTCTTTCAGAAGAGAAACAGACACTTTTTCCATTGTAGTTCAGCCTTATATGAGGTCTTCCTCACCTCTATTATGATAAGGGCCTGTCTGAGAATGGAAGTGAGCAGAGGGAGAGAAAAACCAAGTCCTGGTAAAATTCCTGTCCCCAATCCATCCATGCCTAAAAAGCCATCCTGATAATTTCTGTCACATAAGCTCACATATCCCCTGTGATAGGACATGGTGGCACCTACCTGCAGGAATGAGGTTCACTGATTTGGATACACCATCACCAGAAGTGAAATAAAAAACCTGGGACAATGAAAAGCGAGGCCCTTCTCTTTACTCTCACCTTATTTTACACCCCTCTTAGTCTACTCACTGAGGTAAGGAATCTAAGTCAGCAGGAGCCACCATATTCCTGCTCTTCTGCCTGGGCAATCAGGATTAAGCTTTTGGATGGCAGTTTAGCTCTTGCCCTTTTTATGGCCATTGTGTTTTGTTTAATACATTAAAAAAAAACTATACCATTTATCATACCTAAACCCAGGAGAATAGATCTTTCAGAACACTTGCCAAGTGACAAAAAAATCTCATCATTCCTCTGCTTAACTGGCCTCCCCACAGATGCCTCTGGGGTCTGGTCTCACTTTAACTCATCTTCCAGTCTCAACTCCAGGAGTCCTCTTCTCTGACTTTCCCATTTACCATCCTGAACACTGAGTGGTTTTGCGAATATACCAGCTGTCCTTCTCCCTGTGCCTATAATTAACTCTCTCCCAATCTCAGCTGCTTCAGTCAACAGACGAAACTTCTAAGGGCCCCAACCTCCAAAGTAGATGAATTTGAGATGAGCAGGCACTCAGAGGCTCTTTGCTGAATGGCTGTACCTCATTTGCCTGATAAGAAGCCTTTTCCCCCTTAGATAATGCAACCCCTGTGTAGTGAAGCTCTCTATATGAGTCAATTATGCTCAAGTCCTAGGGGGAGGGGCTCTTAGGGTAGGAAAGGGCCTTACCATATCCCCCATATGAGGCTGGAACTCAAACTTCATAGGGGGACAGAAAACATTGTTGTACATTTCCATGAGGCGTTGTTTGTCACTGGTAGCATCCAGGTTTTCTACTGCATTTTCGATGGCATCCAGACCCTCATGCTTGGATTGTTCCAGATTTAACTCAGCAGATAGGAAGGTGCGCAGGGCCCGATTCAGGCTAGCATGGTAGCCGAGGTCACAACACTGCTGTGGAAAGAAGCAGGCACATGAACATACCACAGACAGCTCAAGGCCTGACAAAAAGGAGGTGGTTCTCAGGGCAGATTTGACCATATCAAGGTTAGAAGGAAGATGCCACTATGATTTCTGAGACATGGCTGAGATACCTCAGCTCTTGGCTCCCAGGTCAGTGTTTAGAGGTCACACCTGAGAGAGTGGTGAGGTAAATAGGTGGAAAGGGCATCCATAAGGACCCAATGACACGAGCTAATCAAGGGCTGTACAGTAATATTCCATAATTACAAGAAGAGCTGAAAGTTTAAGAATTCTGTTCTATTTTCAGATTTATCTGGGATACCATTATGAAAAAATTCAACAACAATGCAAGTTGCCAACCATTCCTTGAAGGTTGCTGTGGTAATTTCTACATACTAAGTATGCCAGGCCATTGCAACATTCAGGGGTTAAAAATCCAGAGTGCTGGGCTGGGTAGATGGCTCAGTAGTTAAAGGGACTTGCTTGCAAAGCCTGCTGGCACAGGTTCGATTCCGTAAGTACCCACGTAAAGCCAGATTCACAAAGTGGCACATGCATCTAGGGTTTGTTTGCAGTCGAAAGAGGCCCTGGCATGCCCATGGTCCCTCTCATTCTCTTAACAACAAAAATTTAAAAAAAAATTTTTTTTTAAATCCAGGGTGCTGCAATAGCAATAAATCCACACACATTCAGTTCTCAGTGGGTGGGTGGAAGAAGAGAATGGAAGGCTGACTCAGGGTCAAGGACGTCAACCTCTAGACTTATCTCAGAATCTCTAGCCTTTTGGGATAAGCCTGAGCAGCAGAGTAGAAAGGCTATACTAAAGTACCTACCTTAAAGAAACAGTATTCCTAATATGAACAAATTCTAAATGCAAGTGTTACTTCTACCATGTAATGGTCTCTGATTTTTCTATAGCAAAAATGAAAAAGAAAAAAAATTCTGTGAGGCTGAGGAGATGACTCAGTAGGAAACAGCACTTGTGATGGAAACATGAGTGCCTGAGACTTCCCAAGTTCAGTCCTCTACATAGATAACTGGGGGTGCCCAGGAACACTTGTAACCCTTTCCTGTGACAGGTGGAGACAAGAGAATCATTAGATTTGCTGTTCAGCTCTGGGATCAGTGAGAGACTCCTTCTCAAGAAAACACACAGGGTAGAGGAGGACACCCAATGTTCTTTGGCCTCTTCATTTGTGTGCATGGGTGGGCGCATTTATCTATGCACAAACATGTATACAATAAACACACACACACACACACACACACACACACACACACCCATCTGCTATTAAAGAGGCAGTTGTAGGGGCTATGTATGGGTGCTGGTAATGTAGATCAGTTGGCAGAGTGCCTGCATAGCATGAATGAAGCCCTGGGTTCAATCCCAAGCACTACATAAACTGGGTGTGGTAGTATAGTCCTATAATCTCAGAACTCAGGAAATGGAAGAAGGACCAGACTTTCAAGGTTATCCTTGGTTACACAGTAAGTTTGAAGCCAGCCTGGGATATGTGAAACCCTGTCTCAAACAAAATGAACAAAAACCAACAATGGAGTCAGAATCAAACAACCTTGGAAAAGCTACCCTAACCCTATGCCTGTTTCCTCGATGGTACATTAAGCAGATGTGAACAAGCCATGTTTTTCAAGCTATAGACCAGAGCTCTCAAGTCAGCACTTGACTACCCTTGAGAAAAGTAAGAGAGCAACTCAACTAGTAGGACTTGGAGCTTTGAAATCTCTCCTTCAACCAAAGACCACTCTGCTCGTTTTCTCCATTTCACAAAATAGGATTTTATGTAAGGTCTGGTTTGAAGGCAAAATTTTTCTGTTAAAGAAAAAGTCTGAAAAATCCTGGGATTAATGTAATCCCCAAGGCTCTTTTTAGTAACAGTATTCTGTAACTCTATGATATTCCCTATTCTTCCAAAAAAGACCCAGAGATCTAAATTCCTTGGCCATCAATTATCACCTGTATTGTTTAAGCAGCTTTTATGTCCAGTGCCTGAGAAGAAATGTCAGAGAAAAATCCATGGATAGAGTAAGACCATCTGCCTGACTGTAATTTCACTGCATAAATAATCACCAAATTAATCCCCTCCACACACCAGCCTTTCCTCTTGTCATGATCACATCAGGAACTGTCACTATTGGAGAAGAAAAAGCATGTGACAGGCCTTCTCCTTCCAGGCATTTGACAAGAAGCTCAGCAATGGAGCATACATGGGGCTGAGCTTTGGGTTCAGCGCCAACAGACTCTGGCAGGTGCCTTGCTTCAGCAGATTAACAGCAGTTACAGCAAAACTACAGCCAGAGGATGAAAAGACATTAAATTCATTGCGGGGAGTGGGGGTTGGGGATAGCAAATGGAAGCTAGACAAAGGCGGCTGATTGGAAGGCTGCACGTGCAGAGCTCCTTCCTCCTCTGAGAGCTGCTGCTGAACTAACCAGGCTGCCCTTGAACCTGTGCAAACCTTTCTGCCTAGCTCTCTGTAGACCCTGAGATAAACTCTATGTCTTAAGGTCTAGTGATCATAAGTAATATCACCCATAGTATGGAGGGAGAGGTAAGAGGAGTCAGGGTGCCCTTCAGAAATCTTTTGGAAAATTGCAGAAATATTTTGGAGACTTTCCTTTCCATTCTCACAACCTCTATACTAATTCATACCCTTATCTTACACCAGCATCCATCTGTCTCACTGTCCTAAACTGCAACTTTTATTATGCTCCTGTTAAACAACCTTAAAATACCTTTCCCCCTAAGGGAAAATCCACCTTCCTCAATTTGCACGTGAAGAAACACTTCTGGTCAACAAGAATGTTTATTATATGCCAGACAGCATACTAAGGTGTGCTGTATACATTCTACATTTTAATCTTCATAATTAGTCCTAACCAAGTCAGTATTATTTTAGTCTTCTAGACTGGCTCCAGCTGAGGAGGTCAGACAGCAGAACAAACTGTAAGTGGTCTGTATTCTACCTATTCAACATCATCTGCCTTTAAGTCTTCCTTCAGCCCTTCTGTGAAACTCTAATGATGTAATTTCTGTTAGCAGGTAGAGTGTAAGAAAAGCCCAGTTCTCCAAACAGCTGTGTGAACATAAGCAAACTAGTTTATTCCTGAGTCTCAGACTGTTGTGAGGCTCACTGGCAGTCCACTTACACACATCAAAACTATATAGACACTGAGCAAACGCCAATCACCTTAACAAACACCACCATATCCTCCAGTCCACGGACCTCTACCCTTCAGCTAGCTCCTAGCATTTCTTTCTCTGAAACATTCCCCTCCCCTCTCACTTGTTAGAATTGGGCTCAATCTTCAAGATCTAAATTAAATCCTCAGTCTCTGGGAAGCCAGCCAACGCTGGCCAATATGATTCTGGTCTCTACATGGAACTACACTCACCCTCAATGTGACCCAGAACACACATCCTCATTCTGAGGCCTTCCATTTCATAACACTCCAACCAGAGTGCAAATGTCTTGAGTATCTTATTCTTATTTACGTTCTTCCTATTTTAGGCATTCAATAAAGCTCAGCTGATTGATGTCATAAGCACAGATTCCATTCTTTCTGGAAATCATCTACTTAGGCTGAATGCTCATGCATGTGGATGCAGCCATTGAAGCCTTTGGTTTTGTTGTGTATGATAAGGAAGCAGGGAACTTTCTTAGGTTGGAATGCTGCCTCTATTTGTGTGACCATTCTGTAGCTTCTCTGCCAATGAGTCGCCTGGTGACTGACACTGTGTCATCCTCCCCCTCCCAGCTTCTCCATGCCTCCAGTTAATCCAAGGAGATTGGGAATAGGTTTTACAGAGCCTTGGCCGTCTACAAAACTGTAGAGGCAAAACTGAACCTTCAGTGAAGAAGCAATATCTGTTAAGGTTAGGTAAGAGAGCTGGGTATTTCCTAGGAATCCCAGTGAGTAAAGGCAGGAAGCTATTTTGCTCACACTGGGGACAGAGTTTACTTTCCATGGCTTTTGATGAGTTCATTGGTCATACTAGGTTCTCCAAGCCATTTCTGGTTTGCACAAATGTTTGATGAAACTCTCCCAGGATAAAAAATTATTGTTTGTATGGGGTGGGGGCATGTGTCAGAGGACGCTGAAGCGTTTAGTCCTCTCACTTTCACCTTCTTTGAGACAGGGTCACTCCTGTTATTTTGCTACTTGGAAGGACAGACTGACTGTCCTGCAAGCTTTGGGATTCTCTTAACTCCGGCTCTCATTTCTATAGGCATGTTGGGATTACAGACACGTGTAACACTGTGTTCAGCTTTAAGTGGATACTAGGGATACGAACTCTGGTCAGAAGGCTTGTGAATCAAGCACCTTTAATCACTGAGCCATTTCCACAGCTCTCAAGAAATCAAAGCTTTATAAATTTTGAATGACAGCCTATCCAGATGTGTAACAACTTTTGTGCATAGCTCATTAACACTTTACCAGCTGATATTACTCAGAGACTCTAGAGAAGACCTATCACAGACCAATGTGTGTTTCATATCATGACCACTGCAAGTTCATTCAGAAGAGAAAAATAACTGTCTTTAATAAAATTTCATACTGGGAGAACCAAGTTCCCTCATGTCCAATTTGGGCTCACAAGGTATCACAGAATATCCATGTACATGGTACACACAACACTCCAGCTATGCATGAGTCTATGAATACATCTCAGGCAAAAAACAATTATATTCCATTTATACCCCTGATGCTGAACATACTACCTCATATACTGAACATTTATGGAAAAGAGTAGGATTATCAGCTTTTTCTAAAAAGAGTAACTAACCTTTTCCTTATTCTGTAAAACACAATAACCAAATAACAACAAGAAACAATCAAGACACACAGAAGAAAGAACAAGTTTACCACCTCCTCCCTCCCGGCCTGGAAGTGCTCACCAACCCCTAGACCCATACCCTTCAGTACTAAGCAGGCTGGTTGACTTCTTTTCCAGTGCTGCTTTACACCACATCCTATGAAAGTTTTTTTCTTTATTTTTTAAAGTTTGGATCTTTTTGTTAAAAAAAAATTATTTGCAAGCAAAGAGAGACAGAGAAATAGAGAATGGACATGTCAGAGCCTTTTGCCACTGCAAACTCCAGATGCATACACCACTTTGTGCATCTGGCTTTAGGGGGGTACTGAGGAATTGAACCTGGGCCAGTAGGCTTTACAAGCAAGCACCTTTAACCAATAAGCCAATTATTCAGTCTGAAAAGTCTTAATAGGCCATTAGTCAATTATGAAAAAAGGTGCAAAAGAACTTACTTCTTATACTGATTTTAAAACACCTACTCTTAGCCCGGCGTGGTGGTGCACGCCTTTAATCCCAGCACTTGTGAGGCAGAGGTAGGAGGATTGCCATGAGTTCAAGGCCACCCTGAGACTACATAGTGAATTCCAGGTCATCCTGGGCTAGAGTGAGACCCTACCTCAAAAAAACGAAACAAAAACAAACAAACAAACCACCTACTCTTGCCTGACGAAAGTCCTATAGATTACAAAGGTTGTGACTAACACAGCGGTAGCCCCTTTCCTCCCCTGAGGTAAACATTTTATTGAAACTGGTAAGGGACATTCTCTGGGGCAAAAAAAAAAAAAAAAAAAGGACAAACTAGTAAAAGAGGTGTAGCACTCTGGTCTAATTTCATTCATTCATTCACCAAATATGAGATAAACAGCAGAAAGTGCACATAAGAAAGAAGTGATTCTTTTCCTCATACTGAGCTGTTGTCCTGAGGAGGAGAAAGGATCTGGTTTAGGGCTCTGACCTCCATTGAAGGACAGTGTTCAGATTGGCATCAACAAGCTGAAAGAACAACGAGGTCCCTGAACAAAGACCAGGGCTCCACTTACCCAGTGGATGATAACACCAGGCATTGAGAAGCTAAAACCTGCTGAATCTAAATTCCCTGGCCTAGGGGAACAAGAGTATCTTAGAAAAGCGCCCCCAGCAACCCTGATGTGGCTAGATTTAAGCATCAACGATCTAGTCCAGTTTTCTGGGAGTGGAGAGACTGGAAACAAGAGTTCCTGAAGAGTTTAGTGGCAAGCCCAGCTGACAGAGCCAGTGATGTAACAGTGAATCTGAGACCAGATCCCCATCTGCTATTGTAAAGCATAGCAGGTTTGCCTGTGAAAAAAAACACAGCAGGCAAGCATGAGCTGTTCAGTCAGTGGCATGCAAAGCCCAGTTGCTGTTGCCAAGAACTGAAAACAAATGTCAGGCTCAGAGAGGATACTGCTGAAGCCCCATAGACTGGGCTGCTGATGCTCAATCAGCTGGCTCCAGACTCCTCACTTTGATGACTAGAGGAAGATGTGAAAAGGAGATGCTTATGTAGCTTCACTTAACGCTGACTCAGGGATCAGGCCAGACTGCACTCTGTAGACAAGAGACATTATAAGACTTGAGGGAAATAACAAGAGATTCAAGCCAAACTGAACTCATAAGGCCAAAGACAATAGGCTATGCCTGCAAAATGTATGTTCCCACTGCTCAGCTTTTCTCCATCATCACTGTGCCACACCTCAAAGAGAATGGGCATGTCACTGGCATCTGTACACTTTCCAGACAGGACCCTAATCTGTAGCACACTGCAAACCTGTAACTGCAGGCAAGTCAGTCTCTTAACTCCCTGGACCACTGACTTCATATAGAGACAGGTGATGTGACATCAGATGAGATAAGCTTAAGAAGCTTTGGGTGCTACAGAAATGTCAAGTGTGGTTTTCTAACTCTACCTCTTGTCATTGCTTTGTACACACTATGGATTTAAGGACTGTTCCTGGCAGACAAAAGAGCAAAGCCATTAACATGGGTTTAGGTATCAGAAGTAGGTGTAAATTTTGACTGTCATTTATTAACTCTGGATAAATCATCTAAATTCTCTGAATGTTAATCAAAAAATGTGAGATAATAATGCCTTCCTCTCAGGAATGTCATGAGGAGTGAATGAGACTAAGTGTAAAGTGTGCTACCTTAGTATTACAAGCCCTAATGGATCATGGCTACTATCTCTGTAACTGCTCTCAAACACCCCAGATGTCTGAAAAACAGAATTGGTGAACATGTGACCAGGCTGCTGAAACCAGGCAAGAGGTGCCCCCAACCCACCCTCCTCAGCTTGAAATACTTACATCGATAAGGTCAGACAGGTCATGGATGTAGTACTTAAAGACAGATGCATTGGTTGCCTCCAAAGCCAGTAAATACTCATTCCGGGCTTTAATGGCCTTCAGCTTATTCTCTGTGTACTTGGCTTGGCGCTGAAAAGAAAACAGAAGTTCACTTTTACTTTTGTTAAAGGGGAGCCTGTCCTCTGAGAGATGAAAAGCACAGAACGTTCAAGAACCACCACTGTTCTGCTACTCCCTGTGCACGTCTGTTTTAAATTAAGTTCTAATTCTGATTAATGAGATTCAAGGGCAAAATGCAGATCAATTCAGGAAAGGTTAATGAGGCTTCCTACTTTAAATGTATGCCCTACTTTGATTGTATCTTCATATACCATCTCTGTCTTTGCTCCGCCACCTGGAGGAGCTATACTTTCTCTGCCCCTGAGCACATGGCATCTAAAGCCAAAACACAAGGTCCATAGACTCTCCTGACTTCCCAAAGCAACAGGCCATTTCACTTGATTTGGAAATGGGTTGGGAAAGGCAACTTCTGTTTCTTTTAGTCTGCTTGAAGTTAAAACCTTGGAGTCCATGTGCTCAAGTTTTTCCAATACCTGGGATTCCTGCCAAGACAGAGGAAGGAGTCTTCTGGTTATCAGGTACTGAAGGAACCCAGAACTTCCTTGTTCAGCTCCTCATTAAACCTACTATCGAGCCTGCCTTCAGAATATTCCTTCCTGCAGCTCCAGTTGCCAGAGCACACTTACCTTCTCCTTCATCTTCTCAATCTTCTTCACGGAGCTCCTCCGGACATGCTTTTCCTCGATCCGGACATTGGCTGTGGAGTCGGGGGAGCGTGGGGTCTGCCGGTCTTCCTGCTTCACCGATTTACCAATCTGCTTCTCCTCTTGCTTCTCTGCCTCCTTTAGTTTGCTCTGAGCACTGATGCTGTCGGCATTGTACATGTGATATGTCTTCATGACCTGCAAGACATTCCCCGCCGCCACCCTAGAGGTCAAGCCAATGGGGTCAACTCTTACAGACTAACAAGACTCAGCTGAACCTTTCCTACAATAAGCAATGTGCTCATTCTCATGGGGGGAGGGTGTCTAGAAATGTTTGGTTCACCAACTTAATTTAAGAACCACACCAAAACACAAGAAAGTAGTAATGAGAATGAGCCAATATACCACTTTATTGAAATGACTTCATGTTTCTTCATCATATATTATGTACTTCTAATTATTATCATTTGTTAAGCATGTCTCCTGTGTTGGCCCAGTAATTCCTATTGCTTAGCCACAATTCCTAGTGAACAGAAAATAAGAACACCTCCCTCAGAGCTCAAAGGCAAAGGGCAGTGTGGCCTGTGAAGTAGCCTTTACTTCTATACTGCTCAAACATTCAATGAGGAAGAGAAAAATGCTTCAAAAGCTCTCTCTTCTGGCCTACTTTTCTACATGAGATACCCTTGCTCACAGCAATCCTCTCTCACAGGACAGCATCATCAATAGCAGCTATGTTTACTGAGGACATGGTATATTCCTGCTTTGTGGCAAGTACCACACACACATTTGCTCATTCTACCAACTAGAAAAGGATCCCGTGAAGACTGTAGATCTGAACAAGTCAGGTAATAGGCTGGGAAAGAGTAAAATCCACATGGAGTATAACTGAGGTTTGCCACAAGTATTATAAAGATCCTCCCCTGCCCTCCTAGAAAAGGGCCATGGTTTAGGATCCAATCTTGCTTCTGAGTAAGGCCAGGCAGCCTGTGAGGGTTTTCTGGACTTTGGACACAGCCTCTGTATACAACGGAGGCAGAGTTCTTTGAGAAGCACTGTTCTCTGACTTCAAAGGCATTCCTAAGCATCAGCCAGAACATGAAAGACACTTACACCATGGCTTACAAGCTAACCAGAACATTATAGGGGGGAAATTGTGTAGAAGAATTCTCACTGGGATTGCTCTCTGAATAGCAGCTATAGGAAGCAGCCCCTGGAACAGAATGCAAAGTCAGGGAAATCAGAAGTCCTTTAGGCAGAAAAGAGGAAGGTGCAGAGAGTGGCTGGCTACTTATGATGGGATTCTGGACCTTTTTGCCCCAAAGTATCTTCATTTAGAATGACCTGAACTATTTCTCTTGGCTCATAGGCTTTGAAAGGTCCTACAGTTCCATCCACAGGCAATTGGTCCTTCCAAAAGAATTATCCCTGGACCTGAGGGACAGATGCAAAGGTAGAAGAACAATGAAAAATATGGAGGGTTTCTCGTATCCTTGGCCTCTTTTCTCCAGTGCCCACAAATAACTTCTACTGGCCACAGGGTCAGTGAAAGCAGAGGTCATCCCTTGCTTCTATTGGCAGAATAAGACAGTTTCTCAACAAGAAGCTCTCCCTAATTTCCTTCCTAACACCTCTCAGAGAGTGTATACAGCAAGTAGTTTCCCAAGGCAGTACAGTTGTCTCAGCTTCCTACTTGAGGAAACCGCTCTCCCAGGCAGAATGACTAATCATCCTGCTCCCCTAGGACTTTCCCAGCACTAAGTAAAGCACCAATGGTCTCATGTCTCAGAAAATTCTTCAGGACGAGGCTAACCAGCAAACAGAGACAGTTACTTATCCTAACCCCAGGGCTCCTTTCTTTAAACCAGTCTTAATCTATAATTTCACCTTATAAAAGAAACAACTCATATATATATATATATATATATATATATATATATATATATATATATATATATATATATATATATATATAATTAGCTTATAAAAAACAAGTTTCACCAAAAGTCAATCAGGGTTCCTCTTTCCCCATACCCTCCTTAAGCATTTGTTATTTAGTTATCTATTTATTTGCTGATAGCTATTCAGAACCAAGAGTTGAACCTGAAAGTAGGTTTAATATGTATTTCCCAGATGGCTAAAGATATTAAGCACCTTAAAAAAAGCCCATTAAATATTTATTTATTTATTTATTCATTCATTCACATTCAAGAAAGAGGCAGACAGAGATGGGTGTGCCAGGGCCTCCTGCTACTGCAAATAAACTCCAGATGCATGCAACTGGCTTATACTGGGGAAATGAATCCAGGCTATTGAGCTTTGCAAGCAAGTGCCTTTAACCTCTAAGCTATCCCTCCAGCCCCCATAGCCCATTAAATAATTTTTTTTTGATGTTTAGGATTTTTTGAGTCATTTGAATATCCTAGATATTATGATCTGTAAGATGCACAGTTAGCAAAGATTTTCTCCTATTACCAGGCTATCTCTTCACTCACTTAACATTTCCTTTGTTGTGCAGAAGCTTTTTCAGTTTTATAAATCCCATTTGTTGATTGTTGGCCTTATTGTCTGAGTGAATGGAGTCCTATGCACAAAGTCCTTACTTAAGCCTATAACTTGGTGTGTTTTCCCTACATTTTCTTCTAGATGTTTCAGGTCTCACATTAAGGTCTTTGATCCATTTGGAGTTGATTTTTGTGCATAGAGATAAGGGTCTAATTTCATTCTACATGTAGATATCCAGTTTTCTAGCATCATTTGTTGAATATGCTATCTTTTCCCAATGAGCATTTTGACATCTTTGTCAAAAATGAGGTGGCTGTGGTAGCTTGGATTCATATCTGGATATTCTATTCTGTTCCATTAATCTGTTTTTGTGCCAGTACCATGTTGTTTTGTTACTATGGCACTGTAATATGCCTTAAAATCAGGTCTGGTGATATATCCAGTCTTATTACTATTATTATTTTTTCAGGATTGTTTTGGATATCTGAGGCCTTTTATGCTTACAAATGAATTTTAGGATATTTTTTCTATTTCTGTGAAGAATGGTGCTGGAATTTTGATGCAGATTTCATTAAATATGTAGATTGATTTTGGTAAGATAGTTATTTTCAACATATTGATGGAATATCTTTCTATTTCCCAGTGTCTTCTTCAATCTCTGTCAAGTATTACAAAATTTTCATTGTAGAGGTCTTTCACTTCTTTGGTTAGGCTTACTCCAAGATGGTTTTTTGAGGGGCAGGGTGGTAGTCATGTGTGGGACTGTTTGCCTGACAGGATTGTTATTGGTATACAGGAAGGCTACTGATTTCTGTGTTAATTTTGTATCCTGACACTTTATGGAAAGTGTCTATCAGCTCTAAGAGGTTTCTGTTGGAGTCATTAGCGTCTCTTATGAAGAATCATTGTACCTTCAAATAAGGATACTTAGACTCCTTCCTTTCCTACAGAATTCCTTTTGTTTCTCTTGTCTTCTGTGTTAGATAAGACTACTAGAACTATATGGATATCCTTGTTTTGTTCCTGACTTAGTGGAAATGCTTTGAGTTTTTTCCTATTTACTATACCTTATATATACCTTATTATGTTGAGATATGTCCCTTCTATTCTCAGTTTCTTCACAAGTTTTATCATGAAGGGATGTTGGAGTCTGTCAAAAGCCCCTTCTGGATTTACTGACATCATCATGTGATTTCCACCCTTGAGTTCATTTATGAGAAGTATTACATTTACTGATTTACATATATTGAAATATATGTAAATCTGGCATAAAGCCAAATTAATCACGGTGAACGATCACTTAGATTTGTTCCTGCATTTGCTTTGCCAGAATTTGCTTGAGAAATTCTACATTTATGTTCATAGAAATTGGTCTGTAATTTTCTCTTTCTCTCTCTCTCTCTCTCTCTCTCTCTCTCTCTCTCTCTCTCTCTCTCTCTCTCTCTCTCTCTCTCAATTTGCATACTTGTATGGAAGATGGAAGTCAGAGGACAATCTCAGCGTGTTAGTCCTTGACTTCCACCTTGTTTGAAACAGCGGCTCCCTTTTTGGTTACTGCCACCATGAATACCAGACTAGCTGGCCTGTGAGCTTCAGGATTCTTCTTACTCAGCATCCTACTGCCATAGTACACGTCATTATGTCAGGCTGTCTGGCTTTAAAAAAATGGATGCTAGAGATCTGAACTGCTCCATTGGAATTTACATTTCTGGGGTTATTTTGTTGCTTTATTTTTTTTAAATCTTTATATTCTTTCAGTTGAAGTATTTGCAGTGCACAGTGGGGCTAGATTGTAGGAGAGTTGAAATTAATAGTTCTGAAGTTATATCCTCAGTCCACAAGTTGTATGCCCACCATAGAGATATCATAGTAGCCAATTAATGACTTTGATTTCACCAACTATTGAAGGATAAACGAACAAGGATGGGATGAAGAATACTAGGATTTTAGTTACTAAGATTAGAAGTGGGCGAGGATAGGAACTAGTGTTAAATTAACTTTGAAAAACATAGAGGTGGGAAAAGTACCTGGGGAGGAAGGGTACACAGATGTTAAAGGTTGTTAAAGTTAAGGCAGCTTACAGTATGAGATATAAAGGGGAGGGAATAAGGAAGTGAGGAAGAGGAAAAGAGGTTGAAATGAGAAAGAAAGTATGTAAGTTGAGTATGGAAAGAGTTTTGGAGTATCCTATCATAGAATGGGTGAAAGAACAGTATGAAACCTAACAGCAATATACAAACAAAGGCAAAACCATTATGAGGCTTATACTCAAGAGTGGAAATTAAAATAACAGATAAAAGTTACAAAAATGACAAAAATCAAATATAACATACAATCAAAAAGGGTAAAGTATAGTAAAAATACATTAAGCCAAAAAAAAAAAAAAAGTTGGGCAGGGTGGTGTACCTTAAAAAATGAAAAACAAACAAAAAAGTTACATCATTCATTATTACTCCTTTGGGAGATGGGTTTTGAATTCTTCCCCTTCCTGTAATATTTCTTTAGGCAAACCGTACAGATAAGGAAGGTGCAATTTGCACTCCAGTTCAAATAGAATCAGATTTGGGGTATGTATTAACTCAACAAGAGATCAGACAAGTTACCTCTGGAGTGAGTTCTAGCCTATCTATGCTGAGTTGAGGAGTTAGTTACCTCCTTGGTGCACCCTAGGCTTGACCCGGTTTGATTCTGTGTGCTGTAGAGACAGGTGGAAACCACTATATTCAGTTATAGTCTCAGAGTTCCAGGTCCTGGTGTGTGGTGGAGAGGAGTCTGTGAGCAACGGCCTGGTGGTTCCCATGGACCTCAGCGATTCCCCTCATTCTACTTCATTTTGTCTGATGGTACAAGGCCAGAGTGGGCACTTCCTGGCAGTTTCCACTACTTGCTGGTGTCACTTGGCTTATTTTGGCACTCTGGTGCTGATCCTCAATGGCTCTCACCGGCTTCTCTGTGATGATGTCACCTAGCTTAATAAATTAATGTGCAATCATTTCTTACAGGAAAAGAGTTTATGTGTTTTATCTTGACTGTTTTCTTTCACTGGGTTTCATTGGTGAGGCTTCCAATCCATCATTCAGAAAGAATGATAACTTGTAATTCTATTGTGAACTAATTGCCTAATTATAATCTATATTCATTTGATTCTTAACTACAATCTGGTTTTTTGGAAATCTGACTTCCTCAATCATTTTCTGGCCCACAGTACCCAGATACCAGAACATGGAACATACAGAGACAGCAGTGCCACGGAAGTTCATGCAGCTAGTGGTCAAGACAACATAACATTTAGAGTGCCTAATTTGGGAGCCTAGAGTTGTTATGTTTCTCAATCTTGGTACCATTGGCATTTTGGGCTACATAATTCTTTGTTGTGGTAGACAGTCCTGTACATTGTTGGATTTTAGCAGCATACTTGGCACCTACCTGTTAGATGTCACTAGCACCCCCAAGTCCTCCAGTTGTAACAACTAAAGATGTCTACAGATATTGCCAAATGTCCCACTATGGAGGGAAAAGAGTCAACCTAGTTGAGAGTCCGTGCATCAAACGGTTCTGCTTTTGCTGATACTTAGTAACTAGAATACTCCTCTACTACCTCTTCTCTTTCCATTGCCTACTTGAGGGAAATAGCTGATCTGAGTTAGGCCTTTTATTTAGGCAAATTATAAGTATGCCAATTCACCTCACAGGTGAACAGGGGACACCATCCTCAACCAGTTCTCCATCTGAATACCAGTGGAAGACTTTAGGTTCTGCATTAACTGGGTTTATAAGCAACTGGACAATATTGACTGGCTTGAAGACTAAAGGTAGAAGTATCAGCTTAACCTTTACCAGACAGAACTATGGTTTTCTTCCTCAACCCATATAGCTTATACTTTCACTTACTTTAGAAATCAAAGCTGATAAAGAGATCTATGACTCTGGGTAAAAGTTAACAGCTCTTTAGGTACTATTTTTCCTTGGTTGTCTTGACTCCTACTGCAAAAGCAGCATACTACACCTGAGTTAGCTAGGAATTTGCTGGTTATTCAGCATGCTTTTTCCCAGAAAGAATCACAAACATCAAAAGCCAAAGATGCTTATGGGAAGAATAAAAGGACTTTTACAATAACATGTCATTTGCTATCTTAGGGAATTCTCTGGCAGAAGAAAAAATAATCAGTTCTTCTTGTTGCCTAGAAGATGCTCCACAAACAAAGAGAAGGTAAGATCTAAAATGTTTAAGAAATTCAAGCAGTGTAAAAATAGTTTACATCAACATGCTTCCACTTAAAAAGCCTTAACTTCACCTGACAGAAATGAAAACTTGGGAGTTGAACTAAAGCATAGGGCATAGCTACTAGACTTCTGAGGAAGAGCCACAAGGTAAGAAACTCTAAACAAACAGCATCACTGGAGACAAGTCAGGTGATTACTCTATTCCTTAACAGCTGCCATGACAAAATGGCCACATTTAAGCTTCTGGATCAAGAACAGGGAATTTTCTGATCCCAAATACCTGTGACGCATGTTACTGCCTGCATATTCTATGAAGGAAGGAAAAAAGGGAGGGTAGGAGAGAGAAACAAGTAAACAAAAAATCATTTCCAAGTGGGTTTGGGCAACTCTGGAAAATGACACAGGCTGACACAGTCAATCTGGGGGAAACGTTTGTGAAAGACATGAGCATTTCCCTTATGGTAGCAGGAAGTTCCGGTGTGTATGTGTGTGTTCATTATAATAAAACATGGCTGGCAGAAAATAAGCCTCAGCACCTCTTGGTGTATAAGGCATACACCAGCCTCTGGCACCACTGTCCAAAGCACCAGTTATTTCAAAACACCGTGTCCTCTTCTCCAAACCCACAGCCCGCCTTCTTGCTGAAGTTTGCAGAGTTCTTTCTGCCTGAACTAGTCCTTCATATTGGAGACATTTAGTAATCTAGGCTCCATCTGTTCTGATCTCAAAGAGATCAAGCTAGGTCTGATGGAAAACGTGAGTGTAGATGGTATTAGAGAATATGTTTCTTTCTATTACATCTGGGGTATGTGGTTTGCTGCCATGGTGTTGGCTGTGCTGGTGACCCTGGCTGGCCTTGGGATGATGCCCCAAACAAAGACAGTGTTTTGGCTCAGTCAGTTTTGAAAAGTGTGAAAAAGAGATGTGTGGGTCACCCCCAAAGGGAAACATGCATTGTCCTCAACCTCTATGGCTGATGTGACTGTAGCTATCAGCTGCCAAATGCTATGTCCCTCTACTTGTCAAAGAGCAAGCAGCTCATCTGACTTACCGAGTAAAGCTCGTTCAGCACCTTCATCAAATCATCCTGGAGCTGCTGGCCCACTTCCTTACTCTGTAAAGAGAAGCGAAGGTTAATTGGGAAACAAGGAGAAAGGAGGGAACAACAAAGGCAAGAGCAGCACAGGCTCCACAATGACACTGACTCAATTAAGGCCCATTATTTAACCCAGAAAATCAGATAACCACTCAGATCAGACCCAATTATGGTCAGATAACTCAGAGAGTTTTAATAAAATGAAATGTGCCTTTTCTACAGTCTAGCCAAGGCAATCATGTGTAGGGAGCCTTTGGTTTTTCAAATGGTCCCCAAGGCAGGCCTGAAAGCCACATCCTAGTTAACAACTGTTGTTAGGTGGAACATGCTTTCCCAGATATTTGTAGGCAAACATTTCAGAGGATTATAAAGAAAGTAAGATGTACAATAAGATGAAATAAGAAAATACATGTAAACATTCCTAGACTTCAGAATCTAACTAAATAGAAAACTCCAAGTAGAAAAGAATCAAATCCTACTTGTCAATTGCTTTATTACTATCCTAACCTCCCAAAGTGTTCTTTAATGTGGACTCTTGCAACATCAGTGATGATATCCAACTCTGATAATACATGCTAAGGAATTTTCAACTGGTTATTTCTGTGCAGCAGTAGGTCTCAGATTCTTTGCTGCTACAACCCAGGGTAGGCATCTAACCACACAGAACAGAGAAGCAAAGAAATAAGGAAGAAGGAAGGAATAGTCATACCTTCCATGCCAACCCCAAGAGTGGGGAGGATGAAACTGACCAGCACCACTGGGTTTCTGTCCTTTGCTAACAAAGATTCAGATACCAACAACACCTTAACATACTTCATGCTCATTTGTTTTCCAGTACTGGGGATTGAACCCAGGGCCTTCCTTGTGCAGGGTAGGCAAGCATTCTACCACTGAGCTGCAAACCCAAACCTCAAACAACACCCAACAAAGCTCAGCTCCAAGGCACACAGGGAAGAGATCATTAATTCAGAAACATGATCTTTTCAGGCCTTGCTTTGTTTTTTCAAGATACATTTATTTTTGCCTTAAAAGTATTTTTTTTCCTGGCTAAGCATATTGCTCAGTAGTAGACCACTTATGTTGTATGCATAAGGCTCTGGGTTCATAATCAGCATGGAAATCATGAAACAAAACAAAAATACTTTCCTGATTAGAAAAGTAATGTTTATTGTAATAAATACTATAAAGAACTTCAGAGTTACGCAAGTAGCCCTTCATTCCTACCAAGATCATCACTTGGGCTGTGGAGATGACTCAGTGGACAAAGCACTTGGTGTGCTAGCATGAGGGCCTGAGTTTAGGTTCCCAGAACCCATGTAAAACTGGATGCTACAGCACTAGCATCTGTAATCCAGCACATCTATGGCGAGATGAGAAGCAGAGATAGGAGAATTCCCTGGAAGTTTGTAGTCTAGCTATTTTGACAAACACAGACGTGAGACACAATGAGAGACTCTACCTCAAACAAGGTGGAAGGAGTGGATCAACATTCAAGGTTATCCTCTGACCTCCACACGTGTGTACCATGGCATCCATGTACACACACACACATATTAAAAAAAAAAGGGGACCTTTTTTCTCTTAAATAAAATCCAAGATTTCAGTTAAACATTTGTAAGGTCTTTCCTCATTACTGCTAGAGGAAAGCATAGAGACAATACCTCAAGATTTAGGCACAGGCAGACTTTCTGAAAAAGATTCCAATAGCATAGGCAATAATCCAAGGGATTGAGAAAGAGAAATTAAAAAGTAAAGTAGGAACCTTCTGCATAGCAAAGGAAACAAACACCTAAGTGAGAAGAGCCTGCAGAAGGGAGAAAGACAGGGGATCAATATCTAGAATCTATAAAGACCTTTGAAAATCAAACACCAAAATACTCTGAATCATCAAATCAATAAATGAGCTAATGAACTGAATAGAAAGTTCTTAAAGAAAAAAAAAACACAAATGCCCAATAAATATTAAAAAAAAATAGTTCACCAATTTTTTGCCATCAGGAAAATGCTTATCAAAACTACATTGGGATTTCATCTCATCCCAGTTAGAATGGCTGTTATCAGGAAAACAAATGACAACAAATCCTGGTGAGGATATGAGAAAGAGGAATCCTTATACTTTGCTGATGGGAATGTAAACTTGTATAGTTACTATGGAAATCAGTATGATAGTTTCTTAAAACAAAAGGTACAGCTATCATGATCCAGATATTCCATTCTTGGGTATATACCCAAAGGACTAAATCAACATACTACAGAGATTCTTGCACATCCACGTTTGTTAATGCACTGCTCATAAGCCAAGAAATGGAACCAGCCTAGATGTCCATCAACAGATAAATGGATGAAGAAAATGTGATACATATACACAGTGGAATTTTATTCAGCTATAAAGAAAAATGAAACCATGACTTTTGTAAGAAAATGGATGCTACTGGAAATCATTATGTTAAAATAAGCCAGACTCACAAAGACAGATACCATGTTTTCTCTCATATAGAACCCAGATTTAAAAGTGTGTGTGTTTTATGTTGTTTAGGACATAAAACTAGAAATGGGATTACGAGGGGAAAAAGAAATTTTAAGGGAGGCGTAAAATGGGGTAATGGAATACATGTAACAGGAAAGCAGAAGTCAGGGCTAAATGGGGGAAGAAAGGGAACCAGCTGGAGGGGGTGGGGACAGGGGAGGACTGTGGAGGAAGGGAACAAATGAGAACAAAGTCTACTGCCACATATGTATGAAAAAAATCATGATGAAACCCATTACTTTATATGCTAATTTAAAATATTAGTTTAAAAAAATAAGGTTTTTTACTAGCCTTTGCCAGCCTATGATTCTACATGATATTCTGCCTGGCTTCTTGTACCCTTATCAGATTCAGACACCAACCCTTCAGGGAATAGTTGGTTGACTGGTGTCACAGCATAGAGCAGAAGACACTGAGCAAGTTGTCTTCAGGGACCCAGATGATCCTCAAAATGAGGGCTTCAGGAACACTTCGCCGATCTTAGATTTACCATTCCCAGCGTCTCTTTTCTAATGACCTCAACCACGGGGACAAGCCACAAGAGGGAATGCTTTTCATCAACAGCCTCACACTCCAACCTCTACCATGCTGAGGGAAGCAGAGGGCCATGGAGGTGAAGTGAGGAGAAGTGACTCACCACCAGCCTCTGAGTCAGCAACAGGGTCAGAAGGTGACCACAAATATCACTTCCAACCTCTCTTCCCTCCCCCTCAAGGCCAGTCCCCCAGGCCCTCTCATCCCATCCTTACATTTAAATAGCAAAGAGCAGGTGGCAGGTGGCTTTAATCCCAGCACTGAGGTAGGAGGATTACTCTGAGTTAGAGGCTAGCCTGGGCTAGAGTAAGCCCCTACTTTGAAAAAAACAAACAAACAAACAAAAAAATAGCCACAGTTAAAGGAGATAGCTTCTGATCCTCTGGCTTGTTGCTAAACTGTGATTTAAATAAACTAGTAGTAGTCGTTGTCTAAGTGTGGAAAGGAGAAGGGAGAGGAGAAAAAGCCTAACTGTAAAATAGCAATTAAGACGGGCAGATGTTTCCTTCTGTGTTCTGATTAGTTGGGAGGCCCTTTGAACTATCATCCCTGTTTATTTGAGCAGGCTGCTGAAGCAATTCGATTTACCACTCCCTCTGGCTGGGCTGAGCCAGCCAGCTCAGTTAAAATTACTATACTTGACCAGCCTTCCCATTCCCTATAAAGAAGCCAAGGGGTTTCTAGGAGGGAAGAAAGCGGATGTACAGTGCACTCTTTGTACAATAATACACAGCCTACGTCTCTTGTCTTCAGAACTTCTTGGAAGAGAATGAGTCATCTAAACACTGCAAGAAACCAAACAGAAGTTAGAGGGGATTGCTTTGGACAAAATTTTTCCCTTAAATGTTTGCAAAGTAATATTTGCCTGGGGGAAAAGGAGAGAGGAAGATAGCTAAATTTAGAATAGAGATGTGGCACAATTAACAATAGAATAGGAAGTGTGATGGTGTGGCAGGCCTGGCTGGATCTTTTATTTTGAAAGGCACCACAACCTTTTGGCCACTCTGCCTGCTGAAAAGGCGGGGCTGGTTAGAAGACAATAAGATTCCAACAGCTCCTGCCAGCTGTGTGCTTACGAAATGGGCAGGGAATCTTTACCAACAGATAACACAGCATTGGACAGGAGAACTGAAACACATAGCCTCATCCCCACACTGTAACATTCCAAAGCTTCCTTGCTCACAGGAAGGAAGAATGCAGCAGCAACGTGTAGAATGACCAGGCCATAGGGTCTGTGCTGCTAGGATAATTAGGCTGATCACTTATCTTTGTACCTTCTTAAATCTGTACATCTTGAGTGTTAGCTTTTCCCAAGAACACCTATTATGAAAGGGGTTTCAAACCAGTATGCACCAGCACTGTTACTTCTTACCTAATTCTCCACTTATTCAGATCAGAACAGTGTATTATCCAAGAGGGGGTAAGGCAAGGGCTTTTTTTTAAATTGGCTAAACTACAGAGCTGCATTATTCGATAGGCACAAAATTACTCTCTATTTATATGAAAGAAAAAAAAAATAGAGGAAAGCATGCCTGTGCCATGTGGTGAAATCTAATTTCAGCCCATCCCAAGGCCAATGTTGTCAGCAGGTAGAAACAGTAGGGTTACTTAGTTCTGTGTTGATGAGCTCGTATCAGCAGTTTTCCAAAAAGGAATCCAATTTTCAAGGGCACAGATCCCTGCTCATCCCAAAGACATTTCACAGGCCAAGTGTTTTAAAAATCCAGTTTAAAACTGAACTGACATTTCCAGATTTCAGAGGAAAGGGACATGAACCTCATATTAAGCTCTTCAGCAGGAGAAGCACCACCAAACCCAGGGTGAGGGTTTCAGGGGCACTCATACTGCTTCAAAGGGGCCAACTGCCTGAGCTGGTGGCTGTTGACTCAAAAGCTTTGGATGGGAAGGATAAGGCTCAAAGGGCCTCACTTGCCTAGCAGGCATAACTCTGAGCACCCCAAATATCAACAATAATAATAATGACACTGCATTACAACATTTTTAAAGAGAGACTGACTTGGAGCTGCCACTGAGGGATACTGGAGGTGCTTTGACATTCAAAAGATGGTGTGATGGTTAGGTTTTGTTGTCAACTCGATCTTTTTAATTATCTTGGGTGGGTCTCTGAGGATGTTTACAGGAAGGCAGCCTATCAGCAAGGGGCAAGATGTAAAGAAGCTCAAAGAAGCTGGAAGTAAACATCCTTTCCTGTGTGGGCCATGCAGGAATGAAATTCCAGAGACTCAAGAAGCTATTAAGTCTGGGATAGGGTTGTAAGACCTCACCCTAAGGCTATATAAAGGGGAAGAAATTTTTTCCTTGGCTCTCCTGCTTGTTCCCTGTTCTGTGTGTTGTATAGGTGATTGGTTTTTCTCTCTGCTCAGACCTAAAAGAGGGCCAGCTTCTTTCGCTATTACGGAACTTTCCCTCAATCTGTAGTTTCAATAAATACTTTCCTCCACCAAATTGTGCCTGGTTTGAAGATTCATCCGAGAGGCGTGTGGCTGACTACAATAGATGGATGGGTAGACAAGGATGTTCACATTTTATTTTTATTATAATCCAGTAGGTCTTTAAAGTCAGTCACAACTAAATTTAAAGTAGCAGTGGGAAGACTGAAGCCTACTACTAATGAAGAAGACACGAACAAAATACTCGGCCCTCTTGAAGAAGCTGTCAGATGGTTCAAAGTAGGTTCAATTACTGGATTCTGGCAAGGACAAGATGGCAAGGTTTTAGTAAGTGAGCAATGGAAACCCCATCAACAAGTATTCTAGAGCATGTATGTCAGGTGCAGCTTTGAAAACAAAGGTTTAGTTACAATCTGCTGAGATGGATGTTATTCGAGTGTCTGAGCCTATCATAATGTGTGGTGGAATCTGTTCTATCTTACAGATGGTGGGGAATATTGAGAGAACCAGGATACATAATACAGACCAGAATCAGAGGTGGGCTATCTACCTACCTACTAGGCATCAGAGGTGAGCTTTAGGAATGAGCCATACACAAATGTGGCCCAAACTATAACTGAGCTCAAACTTTGAGGAACTTTGCTGAAGTCTACTAGGGTCTTAAGTAAGTAATGAAAAAGTTGGAGCTGAGTAAAAGCTTATCAAAATGCTGGCTAATAACAGACTAGTTAGAAAGAAGAGGGGCTCAGTGGAAAGGGGGATAAAAGAAGATAATGGGAAGGGATTATGGTCAAAACACATTGTGTACATGTATGAGAACTGCCAATAAAAATTAAGTCTCAACCACTGGCTTTAAAAATGAACAGCCTTAGAATCTGGTCTATTTTACAGATGGAGGAGAATACTGGGGAGATTCAGGATACATCAATACATCAAAAAAGAGACCTGACTGCATACCATGGATGGGTCACCTTCACCTCATCTGCCTGAGCCCAGAAGTTATTACAGAGGATGCAGGACCATGAATACTTTTCTCACAGCTAACCTGAAAACCACTTCCAGGGAAAGAGCAACAGATATTGTGGCTGCTCAAAACTCAACAAAACAGAGAGAGATCCGGAGGCTATAGAGAAAGAAACACTAAATCAGATCCCTAGCTTGCCCACCAAGGCTCAGGGAACATTGCTGAACAGGGGGAAGAACAACTGTAAGAACCCCATCGTGGGTGGGAATAGCCACCATGACTGATCCCTCTTGATCCCCAAAATGAATACCAATGACCCCACTGAAGAAGACCCTCAGCAGAACTGGGGCAGGGGAGAGGGAGTCTAAGAGTAAAACCTTTTAATAAAAAAATGATAATTTTTTTTTAAATTCTAGTTTTTACAGAAGTCGAAAAAAAATCTAAAAATTAATATGAAAGCATTGAAAAATCTTGAATAGCCAAAATAATCCTAAGCAGAAAGAGCAATGCTGGAGGTATTAAAATACTGGAGATACATTATGACAAAAACAACTTGGTATTATCAGAAAAACAGACATACAGACCAATGGAGTAGAAGAAAGGACCCAGAAACAAAAACCACACAGCCCCAGCCACCTAATCTTTGACAAAGGAGAAAACTGGAAAAAAGCCAGCTTTGTTAACAAATGGTGCTGGAAAAACAGGATTTCCACGTGTAGATGAATGAAACTAGGTCCATATTTTTGTTGTACTAAAATCAACTAACAGTGGATCAAAGACTGCAATGTAAGTAAGACCTGAAACTTTAAAAACTGCTATAGGAAAACATAGGATATACACAAGATTTTCTGAAAAGGACCCCCACAGTATTGGCAGTAAGACCAAAAACTGAGAAATGGGATTGCATGAAAGTAAAAAGCTTGTGCACATCAAAGGCAACAGCCACCAGAGTAAAGAGACAGACACATAGAATATTTAGAACATATAAAGAATTACAAGGTTAAACATGAAAAAAAATCATCCAGTGACCCAATGAATTAATGTGATAATTAACTGAACAGATAGCTGTCAAAATAAGAAATACAAGTGTGCCACAAATACTTGAAAAAGTGTCTAACATCCTTGCCACCATGGAAATGCAAATTAAAACTGCTTTGAAATAATTTGATCTTATCCCAGTCAGAACAACTACCATCAAGAAAACAAATGCTGGCCAGAATGTGACAAAACAGAAATCCTCACACACTACTGGTGGGAATATAAACTAGTACAGGCACTATGGAAATAAGTATGGAGGTTTCTCAAAATCAAAACTAACCTAAATATAGAACTACCATATGACAACTGTACTACCCTTGGGCATGCACTGGAAGGATTCTATAGGAACATATTACAGAGATACTTATACACCTATGGTTATTGCTGTACTCTTTACTATAGGTAGGAAATAGACCTAGCCTATATACACACAACAGATGCATCGATAAAGGAAATGTAGTGAAATACAATTTCAGTATTCAGCAATAAAGAAAAATGAAATCATGGGCTGGAGAGATTGCTCAGTGGTTAAAGCACTTGCCTGCAAATCCTAATGACCTGGGTTCGAGTCACCAGTACCCATGTAAAGCCAGATGTACAAAGTGGCACTTGCATCTGGAGTTTGTTTGCAGTGGCTGGAGGCCCCAGCGCAACCATTCTCTCTGTCTGTCTCTCTTCTGTCTATCTCTCTCTGCTTGCAAATAAATAAAAATATTTAAAAAACAAAATCATAATATCTTCAGGAAAATGGAGGGCTCTAGAGGTCATTTTGTTAAGCAAAATAAGGGAGACTTAGAGAGGAAAACACCCATGCTTTCTCTTCTATGCTAACTAAAATTTAAAATTATACACATTTATGTATGTATGTGTGTGTACAGGTCATGAAACTAGAAAGGGGATCATGTGAGGAAGCAAGGGAACCTGAGGGAGGAGGGAAAGAGAGTGTAATGGAATATGAATGACATGACAACCCAAGGAGGAACTGTTTGGAGGAAGGAAGAGAACCAGGCAGACAGGTAGAGGGTATGAAGAAGGATAACAGAAATATAATTGCACATATACATGAAAATGAAATAATTAAACCCAACATTTTGTCTGTAACTTAAAAAATTAAAATTAAGATTTGCTTCTTGGGTTGCTGTCTTGAGTTTTATAAAAAGTAGTGAATGATTTTAGGTTGGGATTAGACAAACATTTCCAACAATGGCCCTAAATATACTTCTACTATTTTGAGCTATGTATCCATGGAAAGTGGCATTTTCAGAACTGATGACTATAAAATCAAAATATCAAGCAATGCAGAAAAATGCTGAAGATGCTCTATGTCCTAGAGAATCAAGCACTCAGCCAAGATTTAACGTTTTATGTAAAAATAAGCAAGTGCATCTGTGATGATTAATCTTGATTGTCAACTTGACAGAATTTAGAATCACTGTGTCCATGTTTTCAGAAAGGTTTAACAGAGCAGGGAAGACCTACCGTGAATGTGGGCAACACTGTGCCACGGGCTGGGTCCTGGGCTGAGTAAAAAGAAAGGAAATGAGCACCAGCATTCATCTCTCTCGGCTTCCTGATGGTGGATACAATGTGCGCAGTTGCACCATGTTCCTGCCACCATGCCTTCCCCATCATGATGGACTATCCCTAAAACTGTGAGTTTCCTTCCTTCTTGCCTTAAGTTGCTTCTATCAGGTATTTTGTTATAGCAATAAGTAACTAATATAACATCTATCTCATTGGTATGCAAATTTGTTTCTTATAAAAGAAAATTATATGTATACCAAGGAACTATTTTATTTTATTTATTTATTTTTTTTTAATATTTTATTTATTCATTTTCAAGCAGGGAGAGAGAGAGAGAGAGAGAGAGAGAGAAAGAGAGAGAGAGAGAGAGAGAGCACCAGGGCCACCACCTTGTGGGTCTGGCTTATGTGGGTCCTGGGGAATTGAACCCAGGGCCTTAGGCACTGGAGGCAAGTGCCTTAACCGCTGAGCCATCTCTCCAGCCCAAGGAACTATTTTAAAATGAAATGAATTTCTTTGATTTTCAGTAAATGTTTGATTTATGGAACAATTTGATGTACCCATGTACTCAGGGAAGCATAGATGAAAAGGAGTTACCTACAGAAGAGTTCAAGAAGTCTAGGGCAGCGTTTTTCTGAAGTCAGTCCCTAAGGCTTTCAGAAGCTCTGCAACATGAACAGTCACACATGGTGACCCACCCGTAATGAAGGGGATTCAGCTCTGACTGTCTCTTTTAAGGGAAACGCATAATGAGGACAAGCCTGATTCCACAGGATTAGGATAGGGCAGTGTGAGTTGGGGCAGGAAAAAACCGCAGTTCACCTGCTTTCACAACCTCTGATGGAATAGTGCCAAGGCCTCATTCCTTCATGAATGTTTTATCTTCTGACCATGATCAATCCTAACAATAAGGAAAAAAGCTCAAAACACCATCTCTGTTTTCTTAAAATATTGTTTCATTTATTTGAGAAAGAGGGGGAGGGGGCTCGCCAGGGCTTTTTGTGTTGCAAACTCCACTTTTTGCACCTGGCTTATGTAAATGTCGGGGAATTAAACCTGGGCTGATGGGCTTTACAAGTAAGTACCTTTACCACTGAGCTCATCTCCCAGGCCCCACATTTCTTAAAATGAAAGAAAATCACATCTGCGCCTTAAATTTCTTAAATCATCATTGTAACCTTTCTTGGCAAATTTCTATCTGTTGTTCCACCCCAGAATAATAATGAGTGAGGGTATGTGTCTTTAGGTCTTGAGTTTTCATACTGAAGGTGAGTCAGGGAGACATTACAGAAACAGAATGGTTACTAAGTGGCTTTGGAAACCCTTGGGTAGGCTGATACATAAGGAAAAAGACAAAAGGCAACACAAGAACACAAATCTCTCAGTAGCCATAAAACTACATCAGAAATAAAAACAATCAACAGTCAGAACTGGGCAAAAAGGAAAGAAAAAGCCAGCATGGCAAGGTGCTTGCGAGCATGCAGCTTCCTACACTACAGAATTCCAGGCCCTGGAAAGTAGAAGGGTGGGCAGAGGAGGTAAGAGAACTCATCTGAAAGTTGGCATGTGGACACTGACAGGAAGAGGGCAGGCTGGTAGGAAATCAAACAGTCAGCAGTACGCCTACTGGAAATGCATGGGGCACTGGGAAACTGCTGATCAAATGAGAAAGAAGAGCCAGCAGTCAAGCCAATTCTACAGGAATCTGTGTGGGGATGTAAACTAGTACAGCCTGAATTTAATTCTGCATCTCAGAGTTGCCTTAGAATCCAATCCTACTGCCAAGAGAAGAGACTCTCAAAGGTTTACTTAGGAGGACAACAATCTTGACAGCCCAGATGCCAGGGTTGGATCTAGGAGGAGCATAAAGTCAACTTTAGAATACTGAGCAGAATCTTTCACTACCAGAAAATGAGAGTTCACTCTGAACCTGGTTTACAGCTTCTGATCTTTGTCTACACTATTCACATGTGCAGCCACTCCTCACACAAGGCCCACATACTCATACACTTTAACCAAGTCCACATCTTTGGTGGATGGTACTTTACCTGTTGCCAGTACCTCACTCCCATGAACAATCACTGAATGAGAGGGCCAGTTTGGTACTCTGACATCTCACTAAGGAGCTCAATGGCAGAGGGCTTGCCTAGCATACACAAGGCACTGGGACTGATCCCCAGCAATGCAAAGAAAGAAAAATACCCTCTACTATCACTTCTCACCCAAGATCTTCATTTGCCACCTCTGATTCACATTTAAACTAATTGTTCTACATACACTTGAAAAGAATGTGTATCTCACTGGTAAGACACATTGCTCACTTAGTCATTAAGGTCAAATTAGTTATTTAAATTTAACTTAAATGTTTACTTATTTATTTCATCTAGCTATTTATTCACTAGACAAATATATTAAATCTCTAACTAGGTCTATTTCTCCTCTCAATTCTGTCTACTTTTTAGTTAGTTATATAGTTTAAAGGTATGTTATTAAATATATAATTATTCCTGATAACAATTGTATTAGGAAATATCTTTTCATATTTAATACTACTCTCTTGGTCTGATTTTTACAGTAGTTACCTTTTCCTATCATTTAAAAATTTTCTCTATCCTTATGTTTAAATTTCATTCTCTTTTCTCAGTAGGGCTTCATCATGTATGTACCCCACACTAGCTATGAACTCACTTATATAGTCCAGTCTGATCTCCAACTCAAGATCCTCCCACCTAAGTTCCTGAGTAGAAAACAAAGAAACAACAGCAAAACAAAACAAAGCAAAACCAAACAAAAAATTTGGGGCAGGACTAGAGATTAGCATTGGACTGACAGAAAAAGTAGAGGAAGCATTAGGGCAAAGAGGAGGATGTGGAGCTGGACGGGCTAAAAAGTTAGATATAGTTAAAGTATGTATGTCATTCCCAGCTCTCAAAAGGCTGGGACACTGAGATTCCACAAACCTTGGCCAGCCTCTGTTCTTGAGGAAAAGGCAAGTGTAGGTAACAAAAGGAAGGAGAGGTAGGATGGGCGCACAGCACATCAAAGCAGTCTAGACTACTTGAGTTCTACTGTTTCTGATTCTGCATGGAGTCCCATGCCAGTTGCTCTGTTTCCCGAGTGTAATTCACAGAATCCTGGGGAGCTGCACTTCCAATGAGCAGAGGTCTTTTTGAAATGGTGCCCAACTTCTTTTGTTCTTGTAGCCTTCCCCATAAGCCCACTGCAAGTCACCAAGTCCAATCTAGGACCACCACCTTGCTCTGAGATCACTGTCTCACTCTAGGACCAACTCTCCCCAGAGCACTTTGCACTGCTGTGCACCCTGTACCACAGGAGCTTCAGGCACTAGGTGCTCCTTATTCTTTCCTGCATCTCCAAGTTCCCAAGAATACTGTTTAGAGGCTGGGGAGATTGTTCAGTGGGCAGTGCTTGCCACGCAAGTGTTTGGATCCCCATAAAGCTGGATGCTGTAGCAGGCTTGTACAGGAGGATCCACTGGACACTCATGGGACAGCTAGCCTGGCAAAAAAGTGGCAGACAATGAAAGAACCTACCTCAAATAGTGAGGACCAACAACCTAGAGCTATCCTCTGACCTCCACATCTTTGCCACGGTATGTGCATACCTGAACTCACACACACACACACACACACACACACACACACACACACACACCAAAAAAGAATATTATTTAAAGTCAAGTATTGTGGCACATTTATCAGGAGGTTGAAACAGAAAGATCTCAAAATTCTCAAATTTAGAGCCACTCTGGGCTACTTGGCCATTTTGAAACCATGTCTCAAAAAATACAACAAATCAAGATTTTTACTATTTCTTTCAGTGGGAGTTTGTTGGTGATTTTTTTCCCAAGTTTTTCTTATGTGTAAATATCTTTAACTGACTTTTTTCTTTTGGTTTTGCTAGTATACAAATAATTAGGTTTCGTTATGTTATTTTTCAAATAAAATTTGTTTTGTTTCCTTCCCTTCCCTTCCTTGTGCTCTCCCTCCAGCAGCTTCTTTCCAGCTTTCCTATCCCATGTGTCCTTTCGCTTGCAGGCCTTACCTTCAACACCTTATTCCCTTCTCATAATCTCACACCCCATTATCTACATACATTCAGACATGAAAAGTTAGAACTTGCATGTAAGAATATGCAACTTTTATCTTTCTGAGTCTGACTCAGCTCACTTAATACTTCCCAGATAGATCCATTTTTTCCTACAATTTTCATTTTTCACAACTGAATAAAATTTCATTGTGTATATATATGCCAAATTTTCATTATCTATTATTATGTTGATGGAGATTTAGGCCATTCCATTTTCTTGATATTGTGAATAATGCAGCAATAAACATGAATGTGCATAGATCTATGTCCTGGAGTGGTATAGTTGGATAATTGATTCTATTTAAAAAATTTTAAGAAACCTCCATATTGACTTCCGTAGTGACTGTACTAGTTTACTCTCTGACCAGTAGTGAATAAGGGTTCCACTTTGCCCTCATCACCCTCACATGTTGTCATTTGTTTTTCTGATCAAAGTCATTCTGACTATAGGGTAAGATAGAATATCAAAGTGGTTTTAACTTGCATTTCTCTGCTAAGGGTATTTTGGCTATTTGTTGGCCACCTGTGTTTCTGCTTTTGAAAACTATCTTTTCATTAGTCCATTAGATATGGTTTGGGGGAGGCTTATGTTTTACAGTTCTTTATATACAGATCCAGAAAGCAATCTCCTGTCTGAGTTATAGCTGGCAAAGATATTCTCTCATTCTGTAGGCTATTTGGTCCCTCTGCTGACAGTTTGCCTTTAATTTCATGTAGTCCTATTTGTTGATTTGGGATACGATTTCCTGTTCTGAGTACTCTTCTGAAAGTTCTTGCCTATACCTCCTATACTTTGTAATGTACTCACTATGTTTTCCTAAATATGTGAGTTGGGTATTGAAGTCTCCCATTAGTATTGTATCAGAGCTTATGTGACCTTTTTATACCTTTTAGTGTTCTAGAAATTGAACCCCCTAATATTTTGAGTGTAAATTGTTTATAACTGTTATATCTTCTTGATAATGTTTTTCTTTTAACATACAGTGGCCTTCTTTATCCCTTCTGACTAGGTTTAATTTGAAATGTACTCTATCAGACATAAAAATAGCTATGTATGCTTGGTTAGTTTCTGTATCATTGGTAGCTTAGCACTGATGTCTTTACTAAGTAGAAGTGTTTCTTGGAGACAACAGATAGTTGGTTTCTTGTTTGTTAATCCAGTCATTTAGTCTGTATCTTATTATTGGTGAGTTCAGGACATTTACATTTAAAGTTGTTCTTGAAAGGCACTTTCCTATAATTTTGTTGTGATATTCTGATTGGCTGGATTACTGGTATTTTTCTTCATTCCCTGTTAGTTTTGGGGAGATTGTTGGTTTGCTGTGTAGGACATTACTGATTATTTCCCAGCTCTTTTATCATCTGTGTTATTTATTTATCTCATGTGTTCTCATGGATGGAACTGTTTTCCTCTTTCTCTCCCTTCCTTCAAGAATTTTCTTTGCAGTGTGGTGCACATGTCTAGAGTTCATTTAACAGTGGCAGGAGGCCATGGCGTGCTCATTCTCATTCTCTCTCTAATCTAATAAACATCGAAACAAAAGGAGAATTTTCTGCAATACTGGTTTTATTGTCATGAATAGCCTTAATTTGTGTTTTGAGATATCATTATTTCTCCAGTAATTTTAAAAGATAACTTTGTGGGGGCATAGAACCCTTTGCTCGGCAGTTACTTGGAGGGTTTGAAATATATCTTTCATGCTTTTCTGCCTTTTAAGGTTACTGATAAAAGATCTGAAGTTATTCTGATATTCTTACCTCTGTATCTGAGTTTGAAGTTTTCCCATATGGCTCTTAGTATTGCTTCGTTATTTTTATTTTTGGTATCTTTACTACAATGTGTCATGGCGAGGTTCTTCCCTAGTTGTGTGTTTCTGTGGCTCTAAATGCCTTTTGTGTTTGTATGTCAACTTCTTCCTCTAGGTTTGGGGAATTCTCTGTTAAGATTTCATTAAGTAATCTGCCTATTCCTTTTAATCCCAGCTCCTTCTTCTATCCCATGGATTCTCAAGTTTGCTCTCTTCAATGTATCCCAGACTTCTTTAAAGTATCAAGAAATACTGATTTTTTTAAAAAGTTTATTTCTGATAAATTCATACATGCATGTTTTTGACCATATTCACCTTTGATTATTATTATTATTATTATTATTATTATTATTATTATTATTTTTTGGTTTTTCGAGGTAGGGTCTCACTCTAGTCCAGGCTGACCTGGAATTCACTATTTAGTCTCACGGTGGCCTTGAACTCACAGCAATCCTCCTACCTCTGCCTCCCGAATGCTAGGATTAAAGGCGTGTGCCACCACGCCCGGCTCACCTTTCATTTTTTAACAAATAATGAAGGCTATTTCTTTCTACACTTTCATGATTCTATAGGTTACAATCTTCTATCTTTTTGTTGAAAATTTAACTGCCAAATTAGTTGCTTTTTCTTTGAAGACAGTAAGACTCCCCCCCACCCCTGCTTTTGGCTGATTCTAAGATATCTATGTCATGTTTTTTTTTTTTTTAGCATTTTTACCATAATGTACCTACATGCAACTTTCCTTCAATCTAATACGTTGTTAGTTTGGGAAAATTTATAGCCATTTTTCTCTTCCAATATTACTTCTATTTCATTCTCTTTGTGTTCTCCTACAACTTGAAATATTCAATAAATTCTATAAGTCTGGTGCTCATTTCTGTATTGTTTATCCTTTTCTCTCTCCATCCTTCAGTTTATATTGTTTCGTGATTTATCTTAAAGTTAATTCTTCACTTAGCTTTGTTTAGTCCATATGTTGTATTTTGTTTCAGTTACTGCATTTTTCAGCACTAGTTTTTTGTTTCATTCTTTTTATCATTTTTTATATGTAATTCCTACAATCCATCAATTCAATGTGTGTAATTCAATTTTTTTTTTTTTTGAGATACTATCTCTCTCTAGTCCAGGCTGACCTGGGATTCATTATGTAGTTTCAGGGTGGCCTCAAACTCAGGCGATTCTGCCTCCCAAGTGCTGGGATTAAAGGGCATGCACAACCATGCCAGGCTCTCACAATAGGTTTTATACTCATTACTACTAATTTCAGAAGATTTTCATCACCTCAAAAGAAACCTGTCAGTAATCACTTTTCCAACCTTTTCCTACCTCTTAGCAATCACATGTCTATTTTCTGTCTATATGGACTAGCATATCCTAAACATTTCCAATAAATGGAATCATATAGTATGTGGCCTTCTGTGTTTGGCTTCTTTAACTCAAAATCATATTTACGAAGCTTAACATTTCTGTCAAATATGTTAGTACTTCCTTTCTTGAGAAGGGGCTAATGGGGATTGAACTCAGGACCTTGTATATGCTAAGCATGGACTCCTCCAGTGAGCTATGCCCCAGCACCATATCTTTCTATGGCTGAGTAAGATTACATTCTGTGGATATGCCACATTTTGTTAGATTTGTTCTATTAAATGTTTACTATCTGGATTGTTTTTACTTCTTTTTTTTTTTTTAAATATTTTATTTAAGAGAGAGAGGCAAACAGAGAGAGAATGGGTGTGCCAGGGCCTCCAGCCACAGCAAATGGACTCCAGACACATGCACCCTCTTGTACATCTGGCTTTATATGGGCACTGGGGAATTGAACTCGGATCCTTCTGAGCTGCAGGCAACAGCCTTAACCGCTAAGCCATCTCTTCAGCCCTGTTTTTACTTCTTGATATTATACTGTTACTGTGAACTTTCATGTACAAATTCTTTTTTTTTTTATGTACAAATTCTTGAGTGACCATAGGTTTTCATTTCTCTTTAGTAGATATCCAAGAGGAATTTCTGGGTAATAGGATAATGCTAGGTTTCATTTTAAAAGGAATTAATCTTGTTTTCCACATGATTTGTATGTACTATATCCTAATCTCAACAAAATATGAGGAGGGTACACATTTCTCCACATCCTCATCAATATTTTATTTCATATTTATTTTGGATAAAGTTTTCCTGGGTAGCCCAGGCATCAACCCCCAAGTGATGAGATTACAGGTATATACCACTATGGTAGTTTGAATGTATGTCCCTCATAGATTCAGGTGTGTTTTTACTTAATTGTTTGTTTTATTTGAGAGAGAGTGAGAGAGAGAAAGAGGCAAAAAAAGAGAGAATGGGCATGCCAGAACTCCAGACACATGTGCCTCCCTGTGCACTTGCCTTTCCGTGGGCACTGGGGAATCAAACTCAGGTCCTTCTCCTTTGCAGGCAGACATCTTAACCGCTAAGCCATCT
>PVHP010013258.1:0-41748 GCA_004024765.1 Zapus hudsonius | reverse complement strand
GGGGAGTTACCATGACATCTTGCACAAGTGGGGGAGTTACCATGTCATCCTGCACCTGTTTTCACTAATATTCAGTCATTTTCATTGAAAAAAAATCCCACCACATTGTTTGAAGTTTTTGGTCCATTGCCTGGACTCTAAAAAGGTTTATTTTAACATCTTCTTCGATGCTTATGTGATTTTTATGGAGGATTCTTTACTCTGCCACATCAACATGCTTCTCTGGATGCATTCATTTTGCAGTGGGAAGGACTTAGTTTTAAAGATATTTGTGCAAGGTAAGTGGGCTACTGCTTATTCTTGTTTTTTTTATTGTTCATAATGAGTTACATTGTTTAGTGGGTCAACCATGAGTTGTTATCCCCAATTTCCCGTTGCCCCCCTCCCCCATCCCCAGTCAGCTGGATATCCTCCTCCGTAGACAGAATTCTGTCAAGGCTCTTGAATGCTCTCCCCAGGCCTGAGGCAAAACACTGTTGCTGAAGAAACCACAGAATACCATCGTTCAGCATTGAGAGACTCTACGAGGTCTGAAATGGTAACCAGCTCCCAGAAGGCAGTTAGTGCAGTGCTGGAAGACACTACACAAGCTGCCAGGGGAAGCTGAACACCGACATCTGGGGTAAACAGACCACTGGCATGAAATACAGGCTGAGGCCAGGAGTAGGCAGACCACACCTCCTACTGGGAGAGAAAAGGAAACCAAGAAAGGAGCATATGTGCAATGGAGGAGCCTGAGCCTGGGGGCTTCTGCTTATTCTGATTGACAAGGAACGACCTAAATTCTCAAATATTGCTTCTAAAAGAATATGTATCAATGCCATTTGAGTGTATAGATAGGTAGCATGTGACTGTGAAATATGTTGAATAACAGTAAATAATGATAATGCAGAGGGCTGAGGAGATGGCTCAGTGGTTAAAGGCGCTTGCTTGCAAAGCCTGCCTACCTGGCTTGGATTTCCCCAGTGCCCATGGAAAGCCAGATGCACAAAGTAGTGTGTGTGTATATGTGTCTGGAGTTCCTTTGCAATGGCAAGAGTCCCTGGCATGCCCAACCTTGCTCACTCGCTCTTTCATATAAATAAACAAAAGTATTTTTTAAAATAATAATGTATATTTTAAAAAGTGACAGATAAATAGATCCCAAAATATGAACATTGGCTATTTAGGGGAAAGATGAGTCAGGGATAGTTTCTCTTCAAAAATTTTTGAGCATGAGGAGATGTCTCAGTGGGTAAAACCCTTGCTGTGTAAGTTTGAGGACCTGCGTTCAGATCCCCACATACAGCCAGATTCAGTAGCAAGCATCTGCAACCCCAGTGCTCCTACAGCACATGTGAGCTGGTGAAGGGACACCCCGAAGCTCTCAGGCCAGCTAGTCTGGGGTATGAGTGGGAAACAAGACAGCCTGCTTCAAACAAGGTGGATGGTGAGAGCCAGCACGGGAGATGTCCCATGTACCTGCACACACACACACACACACACACACACACACACACACACACACAATATTTAACTTTGTGGGTTTTTTTTAAGTATGTCTGTGTGTCAAGTATTTTACATTAAACTTATCTTTTGCAATTAAGCTATTATTTTTATCACCTAATTAAAGGAATGCATGCTTTCATATCACAGTTCTTGCAACGTAAATGTGATGTAAACTTGCTAGGCATGAGTAATTATAACTGGACATAGATCCTCGTTTGAAATGAAATCTACCTGCAGTGTTTCTTTCAAAAACATGGGTCAGACCGAGCAAAAATACAAAGATGTGCCTCCTGATTATTAGGTAAAATGTGTCACTTTCTTATCTAGATGAGTTCCAGGGACACTAATACCAATTCCCAGAACTACTTTGCTATTAGAATCTGCACAGGTCCCTGGGAATGTATAATTTCCCCATCGCTTAGCAACAGTTCCATTATATTCAGACACTTGTTAAGTGAATGAATGCGTTCTGATGACAAGACAGCTTTATTCACGCCGTGCATATTACAAAGATCATGTCCCCAGTCGCTTCTCCCACAGAAACTCTCAGAGGAGCGATTTGGTAAAGAAACTTTCTATGCAAACAGATTTTAAAAGCTAACAGAAAAAGTATACTGATTCTGCAATAATTAGGTTATGTATGCACACATGCCCGGTTTCTTTTTATCAGCTGTTAGATGACCTTCCACGACTTTAGTAGATGTGCTCCAGAGATAAGAGCCTTTGGCAGTTGCAAAGTCTCCAGAAATGTCTGATTTTCTCTGTCTTCATCACAAACTGAGCTCTGCATCAGAAAGTGGCTGATGGTTTGCATAGTTCCAGTTTACATAAGCCCCCAACATCCGTCCAGGGGAGAATGTAGGGCGAGGTAGCACCATGCAGAACTAGATCCTTCGTATGAAGCAAATGTTGTGTGTTAACACCTTTTGAGATGGAAATAATTTTTAAAAATATTTTTATTTATTTATTTGCAAGCAGAGTGAGATGGAGAGAAGAGAGACAGACAGAGGGACTCTAGTCAACTCCAGATGCATGTGCCACTTTGTGCATCTGGCTTTATGTGGGTACTGGGGAATCGAACCCAGGTAGTTAGGCATTGTAGGCAGGTGTCTTAACCGCTGAGCCATTTGGAGTTCCTTCAAGCCTGGCATGGTGGCACACGCCTTTAATCCCAGCACTTGGGAGGCAGAGGTAGTAGGATCGCCATGAGTTTGAGGCCAGCCTGAGACTACAGAGTGAATTCCAGGTTAGCCTGGGCTAGAGCGAGACCCTACCTCAAAAAAACCAAAAAAAAAAAAAAAAAAAAAAAAAAAAAAAAAAAAAAAGAAGAAGGAACTCCAGATGCATGTGACAGTTTGTGCATCTGACCTTATGTGGGTACTAGGGGTATCCAACCTGGGGCCGCAGGCTCTACAAGCAAGTGCCTTGAACCACTGAGAAATCTCCCCAGCCCATAAGTAGAAATAATTTGGAACAATTATGGCTTAACATTTTGACTCCGAGCAAAGTCGGGGGGAATATTTTGGCATATAAATTTCAGTAACGGAGTTATGTCGAAGACTGAAAGATCTATTTCCTTCTCAGCAAATCTGAAGAAACACACTCACACCCATACATTGGGTGATGCAGACAACAGATGCAAAGCGACTCAAGTACACTGAGTGTAGGATTACCTCACCTAAACATTTTTCTTTTCTTTTCTTTTCTTTTTTGAGAGATAGGGTCTCATGTAGCCCAGTGGTGTGGGCTTCCATTCTTAGCGGGATTATCGTTCCAACCAAAGTCCTTCTCCATGTTTAGCCAAGGATTGAAAAATGTGGACAATGACGGATAAATTATTATTAAATATATATTTTAAGAAAGAACATATGTAAGAGATGTCAACTCCCAAGCCACCAGGCGGGTGGAGGAGGGGAGTCCTGAGCAAGCTGTCTCCTGGTGGCGTCTTCTTAAGAGCCTTGGGCATGTTAATTAAGAGACATTTGGGATGTGGTCTCACAGTCAGATTTAGGTGCACAGCAGAGACATTGATTAGCGGGAGGGCGCACAGACTGAGAAGGAGCTCACCGACTTGGGAATGGGTGGAAACTCAGGTTTAGAGAAAGTCTGGGAAAGCTTTTTCAGGTCAAGGACCAGCAAGTGACGCTGAGTGGCCATTTCCTAGTCTGTCCAGGGTAGCTCGACCTTCATGCTCTCCTTGGGTCTCTGTCCCTGGCTGATGACCTATCAAAATATCTACCTTGCCAGGCACAGTGGTACATGCCTTTAGTACCAGCATTTGGGAGGCAGAGGTAGGAGGATCGCCATGAGTTCAAGGCCAGCCTGAGACTACATAGTGTGTTCCAGGTCAGCCTGGGCTAGAGAAAACACAAAGAATCTACCTTGTCCTTCTCTTTATCAGTAGACTGGCTTTGAACTCACTATGTATCAGGGATGATCTTGAACTTCTGATCCTCCTGCCTTTACCTCCCACCCAGTGCTGGAAGGATAGGAGTGCTGAGATTATAGCCATGACTTGATTTACATGGTGTTAGGGAGAGAAGGTAGGCTTCCTATATGCAAGGCAAACACTGTACCAACTGAACTACACCTTATCTGCCCCTATATATGTACATATGGTTTAATAAGAGATTTTTGAAAAAATTAACATATAATTAGGGTTAAGGTGATGGAGGAGTGACCAGACGGGAGAGTTCTCCATTGTCTCTTCTCTCTCTCTCTCTCTCTCTCTCTCTCTCTCTCTCTCTCTCTCTCTCTCCCCGAGTTTTCGAGGTAGGGTCTCGCTCTAGCCCAGGCTAACCTAGAATTCACTATGTAGTCTCAGGCTGGCCTTGAACTCATGGTGATCCTCCTACCTCTGCCTCCCGAGTGATGGGATTAAAAACGTGCGCCACCACGCCCGGCGTCTCTTCTCTTTGATAGAGAAGTTTAAGGCTAGCCCAAGGTGGAACAACATTGAGGTTAGGTTAAAAATCATTGTGAAGTGTATATTTTATTTTTGCTGTAAAATCAAAATAATACAGAAATACATAGAATAATATTTGTAATCTCTGATTCCCCATGGGTGGAATTTTTATATGTGTGTATGGAACTGCATTTTGGTACTTATAAAAATAACACAAATAAATTTCATTTAGGTGATATGATTTAATTGAGTAATTAAAGTCCCCAGCAGGTGTCTGTAGGAATCACAATTTGGGAAGTGAGGCAGGAGCAGTACAGCTCATGTCTTCAATGACCTTATAGGCTATTTAGGGGAGGAAATAAAGCATACATGAGGTCACAATTTATAAAAATAATGTCACAATGCATAAATTGAAAAGATACATACTTCAGGGGAAAAATAAACATATCCATAAATGTCTCTTGAAAGCAGCAGAATTGCTGATGCACTTTGAATGGTGTGGGGTATTTCAAGACGCAAATGGAAAAAAGAAAAGCCTGATGAGTGTAATGGTTAGGTTTTGTTGTCAACTTGGATCTTTTTAATTATCTTGGGTGGGTCTCAGCAGGCAGCCTCTCAGCAAGGGGCAGGATGTAAAGAAGCTCAAAGAAGCTGGACGTAAAGATCCTTTCCTGTGTGGGCCATGCAGGAAGGAAATTCCAGAGACTCAGGAAGCAATTAAGTCTATGATAAGGTTGCAAGACCTCGCCCTAAAGCCTATATAAAGGGGAAGAAATTCTTTCCTTGGCCCTCCTGCCTGTTTTGCTATTCTGTGTGTGTGGTGTAGGTGATGGGTTTTTCTCTCTGCTTGGACCTGTGAAAAAGAGCCAGCCTCTTTTGCTGTTACAGAACGTCCCCTCAATCTGTAGTTTCAATAAATACTTTCCTCCCCCAAATTGTACCTGGTTTGAAGATTCATCCCAGCGGCGTGTGGCTGACTGCGACAATGAGTAATTCTCCCTAAAAGGATCATATTGTGACTTTTAATAAGACAAATACTGAACTTCTCTGTCCCAACCTTAGTTTTATCCTGGATAAAATGGGACCATAAACAGAGAATCAACTGCATAGACTTATTGTAAAGATGAAATAAAACACTAAATTGCTTTACAGAACAGTGCCTGGAACCCAGGAAGGGTCAACCAATGTTGCCACCTGCCATCTGCTGTTCAGGATGCCTCATAAAGCTGCATGATTTCATCCAGTCCTGCCCAACAGAGGGGCTGTGGTTGGCTCTCAGTGACAGGTATTTCTCAGGACCCATTTACGTTTTATTTCCCAAAGCATCCTGTAAGCTCATTAAAGACAATTTGTTCTTAAGTTCTCTGTTCTTAAACTGTCTGTGATGATTGTGGATGAATAATGCTGCCTGTTTTCTGGGTTGGAGTTGAATTTGTTGTCATAGGATCACAAAGAATGAGGATCACGGAGGGAAGAGCAAGATGATATTGGAGTCTGGGGTGTTCTTGAGAGTCGCAGAGCCTTTCTCAGCTCTTGGGTGGGGAATAATTCGGAAGCTGGGGTGCCGGACACTCATGGTCACACGATGCTTCCATTGAATTAGTGGCTTCTGGATTCTTGTCTTAAGATTTGAATAATGACATTCACAGACCATAGAGAGTTAGGTTTAGAAAGATTTTATAAACAGAATTTAAGAGAAGGAGGAATGCAAAGTTATTGCCTAAGAGGGGGTTCTGGAAACTAGGAAAGCCCACCCAGATGCCAAGATTGGGGTCTTTTATGGGACCGGTTGGGTGCTATACTGGTTAGTCCAACTCCAATACCAGGTTTCTAGTGGGGGATCAGGAATCTTAAACCTTCAAGAAAGAGAACTAACTATCCTTTAGGGAATAAGTGATATAAGGAGGGACCCATGTTGAAGGACAATAACAGTCTAGGAAGGAACTCTTTTAGGCAGAAAGAGATCAGAAGGGAAAACCAAAGACAGATGTTCTCTTAGAGACTCAAGGACATTTTTTGCTTTTACTTTACGAAGGGCCTGTTGCCCCTCAACTGCCTCAGAGCAAGCAAAGAGTTATTTTGGCAGAGAGGTTGGCCAATGTAGCACTGAGGGCTTGGACTTCTATGTACTAAGCACAAGTCAGTCCTTGGCCCATATGGAAATTAGATATCAGGTTGGAATGAACTTCATTGGTCAAATTTCAAAATATATAGAGGACTCCACTGCATGTGCAGAATCAGCAAGATCCCACCAGCAGGAGAAAATAAATCTGCCAGAGTTTCCAGAAGTAGAGAACAGAGGGCTGGTGTCAGGCAGCCATCTTTAAGAGTCAGGGATTCTTGGGATCTTAACTCCAGGGTTAGAGTTGCCTTCTAGTCTTTTAGGGCAAATTAAAGCTTATGGTTCCTTGAGTCTGTGATCCTAACTACCTACCTACAAAATAAATTTACCTTGTTCCTAAAATATACATATATAATATATATGATACAAATATATAATCGATAAATCTATAAATACATAAAACAGAATCAAAAGTAATACTAGAAAAATAAAGTAGAAAAGGTATACAAAATATGTCCTTTTTAATTGAATTATTAGATTCAGTAGACGAAATAGTTTCTCTCTACTTGTTATAAAGGTATCTGGTGGCCCAGATGGCGACATTCAGTCCATGATCCCCACTTTGAGCCGCATTCCCAGGTACCAGGACTGTAATTACAGAAGATGCCACCATTAGTTAATGAATCGACCTGGTGAGTGAGTCACAGTCCGATCTCATATCATTATTTGAAGTAAGCATGTTGATCATCTTATCCATGAATTAACAGCACCCTTTCCCCTCCTTCCGATTCCCCCCTGAACCATTTCCTTAATCTTTTCTCTTCTGGAAACTACTATAGAGGAGACAGTCACAGCCAACACAGCCAGTCACACTGAAGAATGTGAGGCAGGGCTTCGGACCTGTACACACTCTGTTATTGAATTAAAAACTCAAAAGTCCTTGACAGAGGCTGAATGATCTGAAAAGCCCTTGCTTTTTTTAAATATTATATTTATTCATTTTCAAGCAGAGATATACAGAGAGAGAGAGAGAGAGAGAGATATAGAGAGAGAGCACCAGGGTCCTGGGGAATTGAACCTGAGGCCTTAGGCACTGGAGGCAAGTGCCTTACCCACTGAGCCATCTCTCCAGCCCAGCCCTTGCTTTTTGATATTAGGAATCCAAAAACATCCCAACAGAGAACCAGAAATTGATGTATAACCTACTTAGACCTTCAAAGCCAATAAGAGCTGGCCTTTCACTGACTCTTTTGCCTGGCCTGGGGCATCTGAGATGACCATCTGGACCTCGTCTCGTGCCCTTCGCCATTCCAGCTCTGTCACAGTATCTTGCCTAGAAACATGGTTACCTATGTTTCTACCTCTGACAAGATTTTGTATAGATGTGCTAATTAAAACGACAAACCACATTGTGCCCATTTCCCAGTTACAAAAAAAATGTTCTTGAGTCAACATGATTCAAGATGCTGATGATGTCTTCTAATGAGCAGAACAGAAAAATCGATCAGTTCCTTCCTAGAAAGAAGACATTTGAGTGTACTCAGCCATCGTGTGAACAAGGGGATGTTTCTTTAGCAAGAAAAAAACAATGATTTTTTTTTAAAAGAGTGAGAACGTGGTCTCCTCAACTCACAGAGGATTTTAGCAAGGAGGATAGAAGTGGACCCAAGAGGTGACAGATTCCGCCAATAAAATCTGTCCTCTTATGAGTTGGTTACCAAGACACGCTTGCCTGAACTTTGAACCCTGTGTTGTCTTTCAGTGTGTCTTTCTCATTTAGGTTTATAAATTGATTCTACAAGAAGGTGCTTTGCAAGCAAGCACCTTTAATCTCTGAGCCATTTCCCCAGCCCAGTAGCACACAATTTACCTAATTATTATTTAGATGGTTTTGAGATGAGTTCTTGCTCTGCAGCCCAAGCTGGCCTTGAACTCATGATTTAGTCCAGCCTCCCAAGTGCTGGGGTTAGAGGCATAGACCACAGTGCCTAGCCTGCAGTGTTAACCATTGAGAATGCCCAGCACATTGTGTGGCATACAGAACACATCCATGCAACACTGACCACTACATGACTTCTCTTGTTAGCCCTTGGAATTTCCTTTCTCACCCCAGCAGAGAGAAAGACTAGGAAAGAAAACATTAGACTTGGCCAACCGTATTTGCATATTTTCCAATGATGCCCGAGCTCAGGAAATAGTATCAGCAAAGAATAAGCCGGAGGATGTTGATAAACCAGGGCTCTGTTTTGTCTAAGTGGTATCAGACAGACATTTGTCAAGAGATCGCCTCCCAGGTCATCCTGACAGTTCTATACTTCCGAGCACATCAGAATGAAAATAGTTGGTGCTCTAAGCCCTCCATCACCTCTCTGGGAGTCCAAGTGCTCTCATTCCAGGGACAGCTGCCTGGCATAACCCTGAGTCCTGAGATTAGAGCTGCCCGCCAGCCTTCTCCACCTGGACCTCTGTTCACCACAGCTCTGGGCTGCAGCTGCCAGGAGATGTTCCCAGAGGACCCTGGTGGCTGGCAGCCAGCAACACTGAGAAACAGGAATCTCGGAAGCCAGGATAAAGGGAGGAAATTATGTAAAAGCAAATCCTACAGTGAGGGAGGGAGGGAGGGAGGGAGTGGGAAGGCTGCCAGCGCAGGTCTGAGCCAGCTTGATTGCCTGACTATTCCCAGGAAGCCCCTCTAGGCACCTGATCCTATTGTCTCTTCTTCCACCATGATGTCTGGCAGGCTTTAGAAGACTGTATGTTCTAGAAACAGGTTCTCACAGACGTCTTCATAGAGAGTCATTGTAGTTCATCGAGCAGGCCCTGGATGGAACTCTTGCAGGGGGGAGGGAGGGATGGCACCAGGAGTCAGGGCAGAATTGGGTCTGGTTCTATGTTTACAAGATGTCCAGTCCTACTTGTTGAGGGAGGGTTGTGAAGAATGGATTATGGGATCTGTTTTTTGTTTTTTTTTTTAGGGGAGAATGATCCCGCAAGACTACTTATTATATGACATCATGGTTCGTTTAAGGCCAAGCTTTCTACCCATGATGTCCTTGATCTGAGGCAGGGATATGTTAACAGAAACTTAAGATTCTATTGGGTAGATTGCTTAGTGGTTAAGGCACTGGCCTGCAAAGCCTAAATAGCCAGTTTCAATTCCCCAGTACCCATATAAATCCAGATGCAAAAAGTGGTGCATGCGTCTTGAGTTCATTTGCAGCGTCTGGATGCCCTGGCACATCACCCATTCTGGCCCTCTTTCGCTGCCTCTGTTTCTCTCTGCCTGCAAATAAATCAATAAAAATAATAAGGGCTGGAGAGATTTCTCAGTGGTTAAGGCCCTTGCCTCCAGTGCCTAAGGCCCTGGGTTCAATTCCCCAGTACACACATATGCCAGACCCACAAGGTGGTGTCCCTAGTGTTCTCTCTCTCTCTCTCTCTCTCTCTCTCTCTCTCTCTCTCTGTGTGTGTGTGTGTGTGTGTGTGTCTCTGCTTGAAAATGAATAAATAAAATGTTAAAAATAATAAAAATAATAAAATTGTTTAAAAAAAGATTTAAAAAACAGAAAAAATATTTTAAATACTCTATTGGAGAGGGAACTGAGTTCACATTGGCTCCACACAGATATGTGCTCGAGGTCTCTGGATGCACTGGGTGAGATTTTGTATCAGAGGCCTGGTCTCACAGACCTCAAGTCGCACTAGACAGCTCATGGTATCCGTGTGCTGAGTCACATTTATCCATCGATATTCTCCCCGAACTATTCCCCTTTATGTGTCTTCTTTTTATGGTCCCTTGCCACCTTTATCCCTGGGTGACTTCACACATGTCCCTTTCTAATCAATCCTTCATAGACCTGTCAGGTTCTTTACAAACTCTTTAGCTGGTATATACTCATTACACAAGGTGATGAATTTCATAAAGACATTTCATTCACATATATAATATACTTTGACCGTATTAACCACCCAGTATCCTTTCCTGTCCCTGCTTCTCCCAGTTCCCTTCCTCTTCCCCAATGGTCCTCCTTCAACCGTTAAGTCTCTATGTGTATATGTGTACATGTATATTCGTGTATGGTACATAAAATTCAATATAGAAAATATATAGAAAAGATACATATATTAGAATATATGCATGTCTATGTAGTCTGTTCCATAGATAGGAGAGAAAACATGGTGTCCATTGTCTGAATCTGACTCATTTTGCTTAACATGATGATTTTCCTTTCCATCCATTTTCTTGAAAATTACATAATTTTGTCCTTTTATAAAATTAAGGCGAGTGTTTCATTACTGCACCATCCCCCACTCAAAAAGACTCCTGGCTTTTATGCAGTGATACCAAATTTACTGTCTGTATGCAGTGTCCATTACTATCGGTGATTTTTCAATTCTCATTTCCTGCTGTCTTCTAGGAAGTACTTTTCCCAGCCATGTCCCTGTCACATGACACAACCCTCCATTGAGGGGCCAGTAGCTCAGAAACCCAGTGACGAGGAAGGAGCTCTGCTCTGCTTCAGGTGATTCCTGCCCTTTTAAAAAATATTTTATTTATCCATTTTCAAGCAGAGAGAGAGAGAGAACACAAGGGCCACCACCTTGTGGGTCTAGCTTATGTGGGTCCTGGGGAATTGAACCCGGAGCCTTAGGCACTAGAGGCAAGTGCCTTAACCACTGAGCAATCTCTCCAGCCCAGTTCTTTCAAAAACATGTAGATATACCACTTGCAGTAGCTGCCTTTTTTTCAGGAAGTGAATTATAAATAGAATAGAATTGATATTTTTCTCTTTGTTTTTCTTATACTGTGGGCCCACTTGAAATCAATGGTTAAAGATGAGATATTTTTAATTTTTTTGTTTTATTTGTGTGTGTGTGTGTGTGTGTGTGTGTGTGTGTGTGTGTGTGTGTGTGTGTGTATACCAGGGTCTCTTGATGCTGCCAATGAATGCCTGTCTGTCTATGTGAGTGGGTGAGGAATTGAACCAGGGCTGGCAGTCTTTGGAAGTGAGCACCTTTCACTTCTGAACCATCTCCCCAGCCCCCTCAAGTGAGATTTTTACTATGTCAACTGAGCTTGTGTTGGGAACATGAGCACTCTGGTGCATGGGCCATAAAGGTTGCACTGGAAATTGAATCTGATCACTTTCCCGGCAAACTTCAGGAAGGTAGGTGACCTAAAACAACCATGTTCTGATACCCCTGACTCATCAGAGAGAAAGGCCTGGCATAGTCCTGGGGTTTTGAGGAGAAAGTCACACTTACCTAATGAAACATGTCTGTGAAGTCCTTTGTGGAAATGGAAATGGCTTTGCAAATTGGAATAGTTCTGCTCATCTATCAACTTGAAGTTATCTTTACAAAGGAAGTTTATATTGGGCCAGGGGTGCTGGCATAAGCCTATAATCCTAGCATTCAGGATGTAGAGGCAGGGGATTGCTTGGTCTTCATAGAGAATTCCAGGCCAGACAGGGTTACACAACAAGATCTTGTCTCAAACACAAAAACAAATGTTTATATTGAACGTTGTTTCAAACATATAGCAAAGTAATTTAGTGACTGCTAACCAGAGCTATAGAGTGTGCTGTAGATAACGTAGTCGGGGCTTCTACATCGCATAATTGTGGTGCTTGACTTCGCTGAATAGCAGACTCACCTGCAGGGTAGTGCCAGACACTTGGGCTGTGCCACACGTTTCCATGGTAGCTTAGGACTAGAAGAGCCTTTATCAACCTAGCAGGTACATCCATCTTGTGGGGCTAATGAGGCCTAGAGTGTGCAGGAGGCTTGCTCTGGGCCAGCTGCTTGTTAGTAAAAAGCCTTCCAGGCTAGTCTCCTCCCCCCATGGCCCAGCACTCTTTCCCAATAAATAATGAAACATGTGTGTCTGAACCATCATGCACTGTGTTTATTTAGAAGGTGTTGAGATCGGTAATAAGAAGACAAGGCTTATTTGAAAAACTGATCATTTCCTCCAGCTACAAGCATAATGTGCTCCAGCAGGTAGATCAGGCTTCAAGCAGCTATGAGTGAGATCAGGATTCCTGGACAATGGAACATTTGGAGAAACCCCAGTTAGAACCTTTTGTAGACATAAATATGTTTTTCAACTGGGCATGATTGCTTTCTGGATGTTAGCTTGTTTCTTATGTGACCGATGGTCTGGCTTGAGTAGGGCATCTGGCTCTTCAGGGAAAATGCTATTTGGACCTGGGTTATTAAAGGTAAATGATGCTAGAAGCTATATCAGATAACTCTGAAGTCTTGGTGACTCTACACAATATAATGTTTTCCTCTCAGGGGTTACAGGCAGGCAGGGTGATGAGGCAGGGGCTCTAGTGGCCCAGGCTCTGTTCTCCTTTGGGTCCGACAATCTCTCTAGCTAGTACTAAAGTGTAGCAGTTACCTGGCACAAACGTGAGCAGAAGCAGCTGATGGGAGAAGAAGGGTTATTTCGGGCTTCTAGTTTCCAGGGAAGTTTTATCATGGTTGGAGAAACCACGGCAGAAGTAGGAAGCTGGCTTTCATCTTGTCTTTTATCATTTTATCACATCTGATCCGGGTGGAAGGAATCTAAGTCCTGGGCTTCAGCTGAGCAAGTAAACTGCAAGGTCCATTCTCCAGTGACACACCTTCCAGACTGCCACCAGCTGGGCTTTGGCTATGAGGCTTAATCACAAACACGAGGGACTTTGGGGCACACTACATTTAAACCAGATGGCAAGTGGAGGTGAGGAGGGCAGAGGGTGGCATACGTCACGTCAACTCTCTTCCTTCTGTTCAGTACACAGCCTCTCAGACGCATCACTTCCATCTAGGTTTCCTCCAGGGACTCGTAGATGGTGGTGAGCACTAGCTTTCTCAATTCTCTCCTGGCAGAAAGTCATGTGCTTGGGGGAACCAATCAGCAACTTCCTCCACTCTGGCAAGGCACTGCTGTATGAGGAGTGTTGCATGAAGCTTTTTCCCTGGGTTGACACAAATTTGTCCATTTGCCCCAGATAGAGCACAGATGACAGACCAAAGCACAATAGCACCAAAACCAGTTTGGGTGAACTAATGAGTTTATTGGGGTTCCTTACAGAGCCTGAGTGAGGGATGACTTACAGAAGTGTGGAGACCCCCCAACAGTCATTACATCCAACATGGAAGTCAACCTTCCCAAAACAGCTTAGATGGAGCTCTCTGTCCCTTGGTCTCTTACCTTCCATATACTTTATCTTCCCCTGAGGCCATGAGGCCTTGGGCATCACTGCTGTGCCCCTGAGATCTCAAGTGGTGTGGCCTGATGACCTTTCCCATGGCCTTCCTGCTATGGGGGATGTCGACAGGCCCAGTCTTGAGAGTCCCTGTGAGTGGTCGCAGTTGCTTCTGAGAAACATGGAATCGTTGTTTATCTTGGAGGACAGCACTGGCTGGAGCCTGTCTTTCAACGGGGGTTTGCTGCTCCTGTGATCCTGAGGAGTCATCCTGGGACCTTTGAAGTTTCTGTTCTCCCAGACTTCGCCTCCCTCTTCCCTCCAGGAGGGAATATTTTAATTCCAAGGAATTTGCTTTACAAACTCGTGGTGTATATTGTCATGAGAATGTTCTAGAAACCATTCCATTCTGTTCACAGTGTAACAGAACCTGGATCCAACAACGTCACAAGAAAGCCTTTCTGGAGAACGGAGTCCCCAGACATGGCACACCCCTGAAGCACTGGCTTACTTTCCACCATGTAAAAGCTGTAACATGTAAGTCCTGAAGGGCATGACAACCCAGGCTGCCCGCAGAGTAAGAGATGTTAAGAGAAGGTCTCACCCCTCCAGAGCTTTCCTCTGGAGATGATAGGATTTGGAGAGTCAGCAGATGCTCAGCTTCGAAGTCATCTTGAATAAACTGGTCCTGTGTTTTCATGAAAGCACGTCTCATCTCCCGTGTGTTCCCCCTGCTGCTTACACATGGGTGTGTAAGAAGACAGGCTCTGCAGCCATAGATCGAGCAGGACATTAGCTGTTCACGAAGATTCATTTTATTCTCCTCTTTTTGAAACAATCCCTTTGAAAACCATCTTGGCTTCGTGCAAAGGCTTCCCATGAGCACCCGCTTCTGACAGTCACCTTGTCTCAAGCCCTCCTCTGTGGGTCTTTCAAGCTTTTGTTGACTTCATAATAGTAAAGTCTATCTAGTTGCACCCCACCCCGCTTTCCAGGATCCAATTTGCATCTTTTTTTAAAAAAATTATTTATTTGTAAGCAGAGAGATAGAGACAGAGAGAGAATGGGTGTGCCAGGGCCTCCGACCACTACAAACAAACTCCAGACACATGCACCACTTTGTGCATCTGGCTTCATGTAGGTACGGGGGAATCCAACCCAGGTCGGTAGGCTTTGCAGGCAAGTACCTTAACCACTGAACAATCCCTCCAACCCCAATTTGCATCTTAAGTATCCCCGGATGGCTGTTCCTGCCTTCCTGGCATCTTCCCCTGTTTCCTTGTAGGTGGGCATTTTCCTCTTAACACCTTCTTGGTAGTCTGAGTGCAGCACACGAGCACACACTCAGCATCACCTTTGGCCTGCCACTTGGATGAACACCACAGAAACATCCTGGAAGATTCCACCACAATTAGCTCCAGAAACTCTTCCTGGAAAACTCCTCTGACTTCAGAGGAACAACAAAGAACCCAAGAAGCTGGGCAATGAGAGATCATGGGGACTCTTACTAAACGGTATTTGGCCAGAGGGACCAGGGGAGTATGGGTCTGATTTCTAGAGGTCCTTAAGAGAAGAATTTTCAGAGCATATTAAGCAGGCAATAATGTAGATTATTGACTACTTAAACACAAAGGAGAGCTTTCCAGTAAGCTTGGCTGGGCTGCAGCGGGCTGAGCTGGCTAGAGTACTCACTTAGCCTAGGCACTTGAAAAATCTTTAGCTCAAATGGAACTTCTGGAATCTGCCAACCCTCAGCCAGACACATGGGACAGAAGACAGAAGATGGGGGATGAGTAGCTAAGCGGATATGTTTGAAGAAAACGGAGCTGAAGATGATCCGCCTCTTCCCACGGACCCTCGTTTTGACCATGTAAGCCAGACAGGGAGGCAGACAGGACAGAGTTCATCAGAACCCATCCACTAGTGAATATGCAATCAGAGCCTGGGAAATGAACCAAACCTAATTACTATTCCTTTTTCTCAGGGATGATAAGGAAAGAGAGTAGAGAGGAGGGGGCTGATAACGTTTTCCTGCCTCACTTAGATAGCAAGCCTAGAGCATGTTTACTGAAATAAACATTAATCAGCTAGGAGCTTGGGGTGTGTGTGTGTGTGTGTGTGTGTGTGTGTGTGTGTGTGTGTGTATAGGGGTGTATGAAAAGCTACCTCTTCCCTTTGAGGTTGGCCACTTCATGGGAAAATGAGAGAAACAGAAGAAGCAATCAAATAGCAATTCAGTGGCTGTGGCTCTCACCATCAGGCTGGCTGGGGACACTGGGAGCTGGACTGACCAGAATGAGTTTCTAAGAAGTCAGGCCCAAGCTGGACCATGAAAATTATACCAGTGTTGAAGATCTGAGATGGAGAGTAGTTGAGTCTCTGATTTTGGAGTGTAGCAGGCCTGGGTTCAAATCCCAGACCAGAAAATTTTATTATAGCTTAAAACTTTAGGAAGAAGACGAGAAGGGGGCTTAAGCCTAGAACCTAAGAGAAGGAGGCAAGGTAGAGCTCTTGCCCAGGGAGGCAAGAGAGACTTTGAGAAGCCCACCTCCAGACTCCGATCTGTGGGGTTTTTAAGGGGGGAGGGGGGATGGCTACTTGAGGAAGACCGGGTTGGTGGGATTTTTATAAGTCCCATGGATAGGTGACTGGTTTAGCAAGTCTGGGGTCAGGAATCTTGGAATTTTCTAGGAAGGAAGTGGAAGGACTCCCTTAAGAGGGCAGAGTTAAGGCCGGGCAGATCCTTCTGCCCTATAGTAAATGTAAAGACCCAGATGTTCTCCTATAGGTCCAAGGACAATTCCTACACTTAACCTATTAACTTTGGGGTCTGTCACCCCTAAGCTGCCTACCCGATTTCTGTCTCCTACCAACAGGAATGCAGAGAAGCACCCACTTATGATGGGATTCCATCCCAGGACATCCATTGTAAAGTAAAAAGAAATCACCAGTTAAGCTTCACAGGGTAAGGACCCTCTGTAACCTCACACTGCAGGCTGCCATTGTAAAAACTCGAGATAAACCACGGGAGGCGCTGTGCTCATGGGTGTTAGCAAGGTCATGGTGACTGCTGGCTGCTTCCCAGGAGAGGTGGATGGGAAGGGCCTGAGAGCAGCAGCTGCAGCAGATGGAGGTGGGAGACTCTGAGGAGGCTGGTCAGAGGGAAGAAAGTGGTGTAAGATTGGGGGCAGAGCAAGAGAGATGGCTCAGCAGTTATGGCGCTTGCCTGCAGACTCAGATTCGATTTCCCAGTACCTGTGTAAAGTCATATGCACATGGTGGCACATATGTCTGGGGTTTGTTTGCATTGGCTAGAGGCCTTGGCATACTCTCTCTCTCTCTCTGTCTCTCTCTCTCTCTCTCCTCTTTCTATGCATTTGCTTCTCTCTCTGTCATATATATATATATATATATATATATATATATATATATATATATATATATATTTGCCCCTCTCTCTCTAATAAATACATTAATTACATATTTTTAAAACTGACTGTGGCAGCCAGGTGGCTGGCATCATGTCTGAGTAGTAGAAGACTGAAAAGACTTTTCAGTAGAATGGCAGCCGAGGGACTGCCCATGTCAGAACTAAAGCTTCCTCATCTCTAAATGCCCGCCCTACCCATTCCACAGCACAGGAGAGAAGACTCGAGCAATCAGGGAAGCTATGATGGAGACGTGCAGACGGTCAGGTGAAGGGTTTGTCAGGACATCATCAACTGCTTGCAGAGCTGTCGGACTCTCTCGTAGCTAAGGCTGCACTGGCAAATATAAGCTATGTGAGGAGATCAAATGCAAAGAGACAGTGTGCGGTATTCCTGAGAAGGTTAGGTCTCAAAAATTTACAATTTACATTAAAAAAATCAATCGCAACCAATCCAGCTAGAAGGCACTTGGTCTCTAATTTGTATTGCAACCTAATTACAAAATGACTAATCTGTTTACTGCGCTCTTTAATCTCCGTCCATATCTCCCTCTTCAGCCTGTCTGTTGATTCTAAAACGCATCCAAGCTATTTGGATCTTGGATCTACAGAGATGGAAGTTTTGATTGCATTTGGACATACAGTGAGGGACCCCTTCCTCCCCTGTTGTTTTTTTATCCTATGGGTTTAATCTTGACCACATCCAAGATTCAACATCCATGATTACTTGCCTTTATCTGGGTACTTTTGGTATGACCTGGAAAATGAAGGAGGTATGGGAGGGACACAGCCCACTGGAATTTTAATCATTGCAAAAGGGAAGAGATTAGAGACTCACAGCTTGATGTAAGCAGCTTTGTGAGTAAGCATCCCCTAAGAGTCATTGCAGCCCAGAGATATAGGCTAGCCCGATGCTGTTTCCAGGAGCTAAGGTCTTTTATTACCTTTGTTCTGCTCTGCTGGAGAAAAGTAAGTTATTCAGGCCCCTAGGCCTCTTCTGCTTCCCCGGTATATTCTTTATATTAAAAAAATAATTTATATTTTCATTAATTATAAACTTTTCTGTATGAACAAATCACATGTTGACCAAATTGGGGTTTTCTTTAAAATCCGCTCTCTCCCACCCCCATTCTCCTAAGGGCCCTCTCTGTAGGGTCATTGGAATTTACTGTGGAGTCAATCTCTGTGAGGGGACAGTGCCTCAAAGCACTTTTTCCCACCCTGTGGCATCAACCACACGGCTCAGGAAACATTGTAGAAGAGCAAGATTGTAAGAACCCAGTATATTCTGACTTGGTTCCATTGTAGGCTTGGTGGTTCTGGAGATCTCTGACTAAACGTGAAGGTCAAATTTCTTTCCTGCCTATCCTAAGTTAACCGGTGACCAACCATCAGTTCCTTCTCTGTTCCTAGAAATGTTTGTGAGCCAAGAGAAGCCTGTGGACTCCTTGGTTTGAAATGCTTATTGATAGCATAGCAGAGACCTCGGGGTTGGCACTGATGCAGGGGACACTGCATGACAAGATGGACACACCTGTGCAATAGTGGGACCCAGCCTAGGTGGACAACCAACCTCTCTGTGATTGGCTAAGAGATCTGATCTGCTCAGTGGTAAGGAACCCATATCTGGAACTGGGATCCAAGTCAGAATCCTATGGAGACCAAGAATCTGAACTCCAATGAGAAGCTTCCACTAAACTTGGGCCTAAAGAGAGGCTACGCCATCAAAATCTCTACAGGTTAACAATGCTGATTCCATTTAACCTATAATGATCTCACTCTCCGTTGGAGAATCTGTTTTTATTTTTCAGAAGGCAGTGAGAGCCAAGGAGATAAAGCACCGCTTATACATCAGCCAGGGCCCAGGCCAAACCACAGAGGAATTGGTGAAATGAGCAAGAGTGCTGCTTCCATAGCTAGCCTGACAACCAGCACCAGAGATTGAGACAGACACTGAGGAGACTCAAATCTCACCAAAGCAGAAATCCAGAAGCTGCTGAGAGCTCAACACTAAAGTAGACTTAAAACACACCCACCGCAGCTCAGGGATTTTTGCTGAAGAGGAGGCATAAAGAGTGCAAGAGCTAAGGTGAGTGGGACTATCCAGAGGCATTGCCCCTTCCCCCATGACTGCTGCTCTCACAACTCAACCCACAGCCCCGTGCTGTGTACCAGCAATCCCACTGAGGAGGGCTCTCGGTGGAATGGGGGCAGGAGGAGGGAAATGGTGGTACCAACCCATGATTTGTCCATACTTACTACTAACCAAAATAGAGTGTCTGAGGAATCTATCCACAGCATGTGCCAGAGTGGTTTAGGGCCGAGCATGTACTTCAGGAGCTGATGTGCACAGGACGCTCTGTGCTTGCTGTGAGGTGTGTGTTTCCTCATCGGATTGCTATGTCCAAGGCTTACTGTGGCCTCTCTGAGCAGCCATTATGAAGGGCTTCATACAATCTAAGAAGCCTCTGGCAGGAAAAATCCATGCCAGGAGCAGCTCTGTTCTTAGAGAAGAGAAGAAAAAAATAGCAGAAGGTACAAAGAAATGAGAACCGAAAAGGAGAAAGGGGGAAAAAAGAAGGGAAGGGGAAAATCTCAGCCACAGGACAGTGTAAGGAAGGGGCGTTCATGCCACCTAAGGCCACAACCTTTACTTGTCTGGCCATCTAAATTGGGTGGTCTAGGATGATGGTCTATGTCTTGAATTTTCCAGGAAATTTCAATTTCAAATCATGTTTCTTAGTGTCGGGCCGTGGCTCTTAAACTCAGAATCAGGAAAATGGTCACCGTAAGGAAAGTCATAAAAATAAATGCTTCAAGTTCCATGGGCCTTGTAGACATATTTAACACTCAATGTCTGCTCCTGGGGAACATGCTGGATGTAATCTCTGATTGAGAGTGAGTTAGTTATGTACAATAGACAGCATTAGCTTGGGTGATTGCGTCTTTGAATTAATTATGGCCAGCAGGAATTTCTTGGAACTAACTTGCTGTTTGCACATTTTGATTTTCCTGGTGACTGTGTGAGCTGTATTTAACCAGCACTTGTGAAATGCGGTTAGAGTTTTACCAGTCAGATCCCCCTTTGATTGCGTAGTGATTAGCAGTGAGCTGCTCAGTGCTTTTGTTTTTAATTTTAATCCCATTTTATAAAATGAATAAATGGTCATTATAGAAAATTTTCAATATACAGGAAAGCACAAAAAAGGAAATAAATATTACCATAATAGATTCAAGAATAATGACTGATATGCCTTCACCTCCCCAATACGTGATTGTAAGCATGCACCACCATGCCCAGCTTTTTATCTAGAAGCTGGGGATCCAAACTTAGGTCTTATTTTTTTTTATTGTCCATAATGAGTTACATTATTTAGTGGGCAAACAATGAGTTGTTATCCCCAATTTCCCGATGCCCCTCTCCCTTTCCCCAATCAGCTGGATATCCTCTTCCGTGGGTCCTCTGGATCAGTTCTTGTGGCAGGGGACCATGGATAGCCTAGTACTCAGTATGGTTCTCCTGGCCCAAGTGTGTTGTTACTGAGGGATGCCATGCCTCTGATAATCTCCCCCACCACGGTTCTCACAATCTTTCCACCCCCTCTTCTGCATAGTTCCCTGAGTCGTGGTGGATGAATATTAAGGCTGCTTTAAGGTTGTGTCTTTGTGTCGAAAATCATTGTTTTCTGTCTCACTGGCTTATCCTGTGTTGATTGAATGGCTGTGGCATGTTTGCACGACAATCACTTCCCTGATTGAGCCATCTCCCAGCCCCGTTTTAATATTCTTAGTGATAACTATTTTTACTATTAAAATAGTAATCTAGAAATACTAAACAATTATACAAAAATATCTGAAACAACAGTACAGATGATCCAAATTTGCAGATGCCTGGCTCTTGAGTTTTTTTTTTTTTCAGATTGATATTCAGATTTTTTTCTAGTACTTTATTTTTACCTAAACACATACTGTAACAATACAGAAGATCTTAAAAACCAAAGTAATTGTACAAGTAAACAAGTTAACTTTATTTAAAGTTACTACTTCAGCCCTTACACGGATTTGTTTTTAAAAATATCAGTCAAGAATATATTATTGAAAGTGAATCTATACAATAAATAGAAAATACGGAGGCATAGTGCTGAAGACATTATCAACCAGTTTTATCCGCTACATACTATGGTAGACAAAATCTGACATGAAATCAGTATTATTACCAGCAGGTTGTAAAGCACTTGGGATAAGGTCATAATCTCTGGAAAAGTAGCTTAAAACTCTGGACCACTTACCAAAACCCAAACCCAAACCCAAAAATAAACCACTCAATTTATCTGGGAACTAACCTCACTACAGCACTGAATTATCTACTACTATCCACAAGGACAACTTGAAAATATCAAAAGTGCCAGGAAACCTTCATTAATGGTACTTTCAATCAAAGTTTTATCGTTAAATATATGATGGTTACTGAAATATTCTAAGCCATAGGGCAGGCCCTATAATAATAAGTTACAGATACTCTGTGCTGAATAACTTAAACATGATATGGCTAAAATCATGCATAGTAGGACTATCTCAGCTAACCTCTTTCAAGTAAAGTGATAAAGGTTTAAATTTCAGTTTCAATTGGGGCTCTTAACAGAGTGATGTAGACTCCTAGCAATGATGATGACATCCTATTATTATTAAGGCAGAACCTGCTAATACGCACATTACTTGGAATCGCACTTGATTGACCAAAGTCAAAACGTGGCGACTGCAGGTCTTCCTTTAAGTATGATGAACTTCACGTAACATTAACTCCCGGGGTATGCTTGTTTCTGGGCCAGACAGCTTACACGCTCATCTTTCTAAGGCGGTTATCATCTGCTTTACAACATCATCGAAAAACAATGTAGCAAGCTGAGAGTGTAGAAGTGAGTGGAACTCAAAAGAAATTGAAAAATCCAAGGTACAAGTTCTTGGGTAGCCAGGAAGACCTGGGCTAAAACACCAAATAGTCTCCAAATGATTGAAAAGTTTCCCGTCTTTACACGATGTCTTTACCAAATGTGGTTTTACCAAGGTTACTACTGATGTCTATTGCTCCAAAACAAGTGGGAACCCAATTTCTAACTGTGTTTTACAATATCCAGATCTCTTTAATATTATGTTTGATTTTTTTGCACCAAGGAACAAAATGCTTGTAGTCCTCCATTTCTGATACCGCATCATACATTTCCTGCATTGAATACCCTATAAGCCTTCTCTCTGAATATTCTTTTCTTTTGTTTGTTAATGGTGCTGTGATTTTTTTAAAAAAATATTTCATTTATTCATTTTCAAGCAGAGAGAGAGAGGGAGAGAGAGAGAAAGAGAGAGAGAGAGAGAGAGAGAGAGAGAGCACCAGGGCCACCACCTTGTGGGTCTGGCTTATGTGGGTCTTGGGGAATTGAACCCCAGGGCCTTAGGCACTGGAGGCAAGTGCCTTAACCACTGAGACATCTCTCCAGCCCTTTCAAGCAAGTTTTTTTTAAATATTTTATTTATTCATTTTTCAAGCAGAGAGAGAGAGAGAGAGAGAGCACCAGGGCCACCACCTTGTGGGTCTGGCTCATGTGGGTCCTGGGGAATTGAACCCCGGGGCCTTAGGCACTGGAAGCAAGTGCCTTAACCGCTAAGCCATCTCTCCAGCCCAGGGTGCCATGATTTTGAAGAAAGTTCTTGCATTTATCTCTTTAGGCAAAACTGAGGGACGCAGTGGAAGATTTCTGCTCATCACAGGAAGCTAAATATCTGACATGGCCTCGCATCGGGGCTTCGGCCATGGCCATCAACTTGGGCGGGCATCCCGAGACCACCCTGGCCAGCACCCTCCGCCCCGTCCAAGCGGCCATGATCATCTCTGTTTTTTCTTTTTTATGGGATCCAGGACCCCAGACTTACGGAATGTTGCCAACCACATAAAGATGGGTGTTCTCACATCAAGAATCAATTCAATCCCCAAATTGCCTCCCATACATGCCCAGCAGTTTGTCTCCTAAGTGATGCCAGATGCTGTCAAGTTGACGATCAATATTAATCATCACAGAATGAGTGAGCTTGAAGACAGGCTATTGAAAATAATGAAATTGGAGGAGAATAGAGAATAAACAGGAAAGAAAAAAAAGTGCTTTGGAATGGCATTAAAAGAAGCAATATTCAAGTCATTCTGGTTTGAAGTCCCCCCCCCAAAAAAAAAGCAAAATTATGATTACATTGACATGTTGAGAGGTAGGCAATATAGAAAAATATAAAATGGAATATCAAAAATTCAAACTGGGAGGAATGACGTGCAAATGGAGCGTGTTCGTATTATATTTTCTCTTGTTCTTTGTTTCCATCAGTTTAATCATGGTAACATCCACCATGTCTTAACAGCACAGTAAGCTACTGTCACTTGAAAATAACTTGTTATAACAAGAATATTTTTGTAAGCCTCATATAGCCACAAAGAAAAAAATCTCTACTCGATAAACAAAAAGTAGTAATCAAAGAATCAAAGAAGACTACTAGAGAAATGCACAAAGAAAGACCCTAAAATTGGGAGAAACTACCAGAAAACAAGTTATATCATGACCAGAGTTGTAAATAGACGAAATTCTCCAACAGAGAGTAACTGTACGGTGTAGAATCTGAGAGCCGGCTCCCTGTTGCCTCAGGACATGTCATCTTTAAGGACACAAATAGACTTGAAAATGAAGGAATGGAAGAAGATATTCCCCATAAATGGAAACCAAAAGAAAATCAGATAAAACAAATTTCAAATCAAAAACAACAAAAAATAGACAAGGTCATGTATGGTTACAAAACCATCAATTCAGCAAAAAGAACGCACAGTTGTTAAGTATGTATGGAACCAGCTCTTCTCTTGCCTGTTATAAAAATCAACTCAAAATTGAGCACAGGAGACACAGCAAAGAGTCCAACAGTGTGATATCAAGTCCACCAGCTGTTGCAGAGTGAACAAAGACCTGTGGGGTGGGGTGGGGGTGGGGGGAGAGAATACTTGGAAGCACACATTTCCTTATGCTGAATCTTCATCATCACAACTTGACTGAATTTAGAATCCCCCGGGCTGTTGCTGAGGCATATGTTATCTTCATGTTGCTTTTCTGGCCCACCCCCACCCACCGGGGACCTTACCAGTAGTCCTCTGAGGGCAAACCTTAAAGTCTCAGAGTCCCTTTCTGAAGAGCCACCCCTCGACAGAGTTTATCTGCAAGACTGCCAAATAGTCATATGTGTATATACACACACATATATGCATATATACATATATATATACATACATGTATATATACATACGCATATATGTATTTACATGTACACACATAATTATGTATATGTGTATATGTATATGTATATGTATGTGTATGTGTATATGTATATGTATGTGTATGTGTATGTGTATATGTATGTGTATATACATATACAACCACTATTGAACCCAGATGGTTCTGTCAGGAGAAGCTCAAGGGCAAAGATAAAATAATCCTAATTTATTTCCTACTTCCAGAATGTGAGGGTTTAGGAGTTCACCTAACCATTTTTATCTCCTCATCCTCATCTGAAAAAATAATGATATGAATAAAAGTACTCATATGATTGCCAGGAATATTTTTCACTGACAATAACATAAAAATTAAACATATCAACAAGGTACCAAGCAGATGGGTGGAGGGAGAAGTTAAGCGGCTGGGACAAGGCGCTCAGTCAATCCTGTAACAAGACCTGGGGCTGGAGTGGCTTTGTGGCAGGTCCTCCTGAGTTGAGGCAAGAGATGTGACTCAGCCACCGACTGTGAGCCATACGAGCTGGCGATTTAACCTTGGTTTAAGCAGGACCGAAGGGAATTCCCAAAGATTCAGATCGCTTCCCTGACAGCCGGGAGCAGAGGGCCTGTACTGGAAGAGGGGTCTGGAGAAAACAGCACCAAAATTCATTGAAAACTCCGTAACAGCTATTCAGGAGGAATGACCTCATGGGTCAAATCTTTGACCATATTTAGTCCTTTTAGGAAAAATCTCCCTGGGCACTGCAGTTTTAGCTGTCTTCTGAGGACTAGCTGGGGAAGGCCAGTGTCCCAGGTGTAGTCAGCATCAGAACACTGATGGCGGGTGACGGGAAAGAAACAAGGTTAGAGATTAATGTAGCCACACCTGCTTTCTTTTTACTTCCACATGCCTGATAAACTGTGTCATGGTTTGATCCAGGTGTCCCCCACAAACAAATGAATGTGTTCTGATAGATCGATCCTCAGCTGATGGCAGTTTGGGTTTTACAACCTCGATGAAGCTGTGTTGTTGGGGGTGGGCTTATGGGGGTTATAAGCCAGCTTCCCCTTGCCAGTATTTGGCACACCTTCCTGCCGCTGTTTGCAGTGCTGTGGCGGAGGTGATGTCCACCCTCTGCTCATGCCATCGTTTTCCCTGCCAGAATAGAGTCTCCTCTGGAGTCCGTAAGCCAAATAAACCCATTCCTCCACAAGCTGCTTTTGTTTGGGTTCTTTCTGCGCAGCAACTAGAAAGCTGACTGCAACAAACTGTTTTCCATCCTTTTACTCTAAGATTGCTGTCTTTAGAAGTAAAGTGCGTTTCCTGAAGGCAGCAGATGGAAGGGTCCATTTTTCTGATCCACCCTGCAAGTCTGTGTCTTTTTATAGGGGAGTTAAGTCCATTTATATTCAGTGATATAACAGTGAGGTTTAAGCCCTGCCATGATGAAGGGTTAATGGGGTTTGTTGTCTGTGCTGCTGTTATTAGCACACTGACTGTGGTTTTCATGTCTGATCTCTGGTACTCTTCTGAGGTAGATTTCTTGTTTCTTCTGTGGAACTGAGCGGAAGAGGGGGCAGAAAGATTGTGAGAGCCATGGTGGGGGAGATTATCCAGAGGCATGGCCAGGAAAACCTGGCTGAATACTAGGCTATCCATGGTCCCCTGTCACAAGGACTGCTCCAGATGACCCATGGAGGAGGTTATCCAGCGGATTGGGGATGCGGGGGACAGTGGGGAATTGGGGATAACAACTCATTGTTTGCCCACTAAATATTGTAACTCATTATGGACAATAAAAAAAAGAAAGAAAGAAACAAGGCTGGGGCAGAGGGAGCCCAAGAATTGTTACTCATAGATTTATTCACAAGTAATATCCCAAAGCCCCTGTCAGGGACATCTGTCATCCTGAGCAAATGGCACTCTTTCTGTCCAGGCTGATGTCACATTCTCTCTACACCCAGAGTGGACACAGGGCCAAATGCTTCCAGCAGCCATGACGAGTTAAAACCATAAACAGGTGATTTCTGCAGGGCAGCCAGTCTTTTGATGGAACCTTCAGGAAGAAGATTCTCCTTTCTACTGCAGTTGCTGAATGTAGACCTGGCCTGCTGGTCCCACCACAACCTTTGCTTGGGGAAAACTCACTCAGAGAAACTGGAGGGGGAAGAGACCCACGAGCAGAGGCAGAGACAGAGACAAAGACGGAGAGACAGAACTTGGAGCCCTTGAACTCAGTCACCCGTCCCCATCCAGCATCTCTCCATCTTTTTAATCATCTAAGCAAATAATTTCCTTTTTCTCTTTAAGACTGAGTTAGGACCAGAGGAAAAGAGACTTATCCAAAGTCACAGGAGTGCTGGGAAAGTCCACCCAGAGGAGTGCTAAGTGCAGGGAACCGGCTAAATGTGCATGGGCCTTCCCCCAAATATTTACTCAACAAAAGCCAAATGTTGGTGGCTGGATGGGGGATCTGACAGGGTTCCTCTGTAGGCTAAGAGAGATCCAATGATGTCATGAACTCCGGTCTCACGAATTAGTCATGAACACACTTCTTACAATTGATATTTTTGAGGCTCAATTGACAAGATTGTAGTAACAGGAGATGAAAGGCATCATATATCTTATACCATTCATCAAGATGATTCTTTGGAATGGGAGCTAAGGGGGTGATTAACTGAATTCTGATCGACTGAAACTCCTCATAGTATAAAGAGCTGTGAGCCATACAGAGGTTTTATTTACTTTTGTTTCACTTTATTTTGCTTTTTAAAATTTACATTTTTATTTATTTATTTGCAAATAGAGAGTTAGAGAGGAGAAAGAGAGAGAGAGAGAGAGAGAGAGAGAGAGAGAGAGAGAGAGAGAGAGAGAGAGAGAGAATAGGTGCACCAGGGCTTCCAGCTGCTGCAAACGAACTCCTGCCGCATGCGCCACTTTGTGCATCTGGCCCTACATGGGTACTGGGGAATTGAACCTGGATCATTAGGCTTTGCAGACAAGCACCTTAACCACTGAGATATCTCTCTAGCCCTTATTTTATTTTCTATAAACTTTTTCCTGACAATTGTCATACATATGTATGACATGTGTATGTATTTTTATCATAATCTCCTCCATAAATTTCTCCTGTTCTACTATCCCATCCCTTTCCACTGAACTCCTTTTCAAGCAGTCTCTCATTTATTTATTTGACTTACTTCAATGCCAGAAGGAGGTATTTATAGTCTAGGAGACTTACACTATGAAGGAAGCGTGTAAAGATGACATAAACCGTCATCGTGTTTTCACTCCAGAAATAACATCATGTATATATGTGCAGATTCTCATTTTTTTTTTGGTTTTTTGATTTTTTGAGGTAGGGTCTCGCTCTTGTCCAGACTGACCTGGAATTCACTATGTAGTATCAGGGTGGCCTTGAACTCTTGGCCATCCTCCTACCTCTGCCTCTGAGTGCTGGGATTAAAGGCGTGCACCACCACGCCTGGCTCTAAATTCTTTATACCCACCTCATTGGTCACTTTCCACTGTAATGGAACACACCAAGGATTACGGTCCTCCACCCATGTCTCTCTATCAGACTACCTCATCACCAAGAGCTGAAAGTTGATAAGAAAATGTAATAGGAGATGTGATTTTTGTGTCTAAATAGATTCAGAAGTTGTGTTCGTTTCTCCGATTTCCTAAATTGTCCAATTTCTTCTGACAATGACCTCAATTTCGCCCAGAATAATGAAGGCAATTATCAGCTACTTTACAGCATGAATAAATCCTACTGTTACTCTGCCAATCACCCATTGTTTGCTAGATTCTTCTATTTTCCTTCCTCCATCACAATGGAGGCAATGACTTACCACAGGCCAAGTCGTTGCACCACTGACTGATAGACAAGAGACGCACAAGGAAAACCAACCCCGAGACGATAAGATTTCCTCCGACTGGAACCACTCACCCTGATCCGAGAAGATGAGGATCACTTAACATTTCGCTGGAAATGCATTACCATGGTAACCCAGGGCTGCAGAGCACACAACATTGGATGAGTCCTTTTATCTGGCCATGGGTCACAACATCTGACACTTATTGGATACCTACTATGTGTAAAACACGTGGCCAACCTCATCTGTACCAAATAGGATTTTGATAAAACCTAGCCACTCTTTTCAGTTTAAAATATGCCTTAAGGAGAAGATTAAGTTGTAAGAATTCTATCTGTAGACTCTCTTTTGGAAATGGTGCCAGGGACACATAAGATTTCTTTCTGATACACCAAGCCAGCCACCTTCGCCCACTTTATAGGGATGTATTGGGTCCAGATTGTCAACACAGAGACAGTTGTGAGACGACACAGCTAGAGAAAACACTGTGAAGAAAGACTGAACTGAAAGCATCTTGTCAAGGCAGGGATGTGCTATTCACACATAGACCCATTCGCTAACTGTCTTTCCTACAGAGTTGGGAAGAACACTTGTGGTGGTTTGAATGTGAAATGTTCCCCCATAGCCTCATGCGTTTGTGATCTCCAACTGGTAGAGCTTTGGGGAGGTGGAACCTTGCCCAGAGGGGCACGTCATGAGAGGTGAGCCTTGACGTTTATATAGCCCATTTCCCTTTTGCCAGAGTTCAGCTCACGCGCTCTTGCTGCTTCCTCCTAGCTGATTGATAAGATGTGATGCCCAGCCTCTGCTCTGCTATGCTTTTCCCACCATGATGAAACTTCCCCTGGAAACTATAGCCTGAAATAAACCCTTTTCTCCCACAAGTTGCTTCTGGTTGTGTGTTTTGTCCCAACAGTGAGAGGGTACCAATCCTTAAATTGGACTGATGCCCATGAACCTGCCAGAGCTGAAAGATCACAGGATGACACAAGTTTCAAAGAAATGTATAGAATTCGGGCTAGGAAGATGACTCAGCACTTAAAGATGGTTGCTTGCAAAGCCTGCTGGCCCCAGGCTTCAATTTCCTGGTACCCACATAAAGCCAGGTGCACAATGTGACACATGCATCTGGAATTCACTTGTAGTGACAAGAGGCTATGACATACCTATTCTTTCTCTCTCTCTCCTCTCTCTTAGATAAATGAATAGCTTTTACCCATTACCAGAAAATCCCACCAGGGTTCGAGACCTGTGGGATTCTTACCAAATATTAAAAATTCCAAGTTTGCAGAGAACCCACTACCCACTGACACTCTGACAAACTTTGTAAGAATTATCTACTTTAGCATTTCCAACCATTCTATGTTTGTAAAAAAAAATCCCATTTTTAAAAGGGGGAAACTGAGGCATGGGCTGTGTGATGGTTAAGTTTTGATGTCAACTCGATCTTCCAAGTAATCTTGGGTGGGTCTCTCAGGATGTTTACAGGAAGACAGCCTCTCAGTAGGGGGCAGGATGTCAGGAAGCTCAAAGGAGGTAGAAGTAAACATCCTTTCCTGTGTGGGCAGTGCAGGAAGGAAATTCCAGAGACTCAGGAAGCCATTAAGTCTGGGATAGAATTGCAAGACCCCACCCTAGGGCTATATAAAGGTGAAAGAATTCTCTCCTTGCCCTCTTGCCTGTTTGCTGTTCCTTGTGTATGATGTTGGTGATGGGCTTCTCCCTCTACTCAGACCTGTGAAAGAGGACCAGCCTCTTTCACTTTTATGGGACTTCCCCTGGATCTGTAGCTTGAATAAATCGTTTCCTCCCATAAACTGTGCCTGGTTTGGAGATTCATCCCAGCGGCTGTGGCTGACTGCGACAGGCTGTTTACTTAATCAAGCAGAGTCTGGAAGCTGGGAAACCTCACAGTGTGTGCTCTGACGAGCTCCCTTTGTTGACTCAGGGTGGGCACACACCCTGGAAACATCCCCTGCCTTCTTTCCACAGCAAGAGAGTCTGCATCTAACCCATTGGGCCCTCACAGAACATTCCAGTTTTGTGATGTTCCCTTTTCCTTCCCAAAATGCAGCTGAGAGAATAACGGGACAAACGTGCGCTGGCAACATTTGCAGAAATGTTGTGAAAGGTATTTGTTTGCTGCTATTTTCCAAGTTGATGCAAGCATTGATTTAATTCAACTCAAAATAATTTTACAGGATGGTTGGGAAGCAGTGTGCCAGCCAGGGTGGTAGAGAGCCATGCCCTCAGCCCAGCTCCTACCACTTTAGAGTCCACCTGCCAACCCTTGTCAAACAAGAGTAATTGTACCTCCCATTTCATTGGGTTGGTGTGAAATTAAATTGCCTCATAGTGTTCTGGGTCTACCCTGTGTCCTAGGTCACTATTAGCTATTAGCGCTCTTGCTCAGTCCACTGATTTCAGTGGGTCAGGATGGTTCTACAGTCTCTGACCTAAAGCTCATATCGCCAAGTGCTGTTTGGAACTCAAAACGTGAGGGATTTTAGAATGGAACCAACACATATCTACTGTGCATGTCCTAGGAGGTAACCTCCTCCATGGGGTGTGGGCAGCACACCGTGGTAAAACACAACGATGTTTCTGCACCAAAATTCATGAGTCTTGACTCTCAGTGAGATAAGCAGAGGTGATAAGGAACCTCTTGTCCAGTCACGTGGTGAGTTTTCCTGATAGAACAAACACTAAATAAATAGACACACACACACACACACACACACACACACACACACACACGCACACAGCCTCCTTTCCAGAATGCTTTGCAATTCAGAATTATGGATGAGAGACTATTGATCTTAACTTTAAAACAAAAGTTCCCACTGGGCATCTCGTTCTGCCTCCCCATTCCATCTCCTCACTGGAAAGAGTCTCTTCCAACCCTTCCAGGACTCACCCGTCCATCCCTGCATGCCCAGGGGCAGGAGGGGCGACTCCTGATGACCTGCCTCCGCATCTCTTTAGTGGCATCCCAGGTTCCAGTGCCCTTGAAATCCCATCTCTCAGGCTACACAGACCTACAGCTGGCACGTTCTGCTTTCTAAGCCCCTCCCTGATGTCTGTACTCATTGGTCAGGTTCCTCATCTCCTGATCAGCCATCCAAGCTTGCCTGTCTCTCATGTACTGCTAGGTCATCTCTCCTCAGGGCTACTCTCGGTGGTATTTTACCCTCCATTTAAAAATAAGCCTTGGGGGACCTTCAGAAGGCCAAGCAGCCCTTATACAGCTCCGAGCCCTCTCAGCTTCCCCTTCCAGCTTCATTGGCCCTACTCCTCCCATAAAAGGCCTTGTTCACTTCACCTTACTGTCTGTTCGAGTATGCCCTCCGCTGTGCCTAGATTGCCTTCTCTTGTAGCTGCCCTGGCCATCTGGCTCATCCTCCAGGGATGAGGTCGCATGGCTTTTCTTCTTAGAGAAGGTGTTCATTGCTCCAGCATGAAGTGCTCTTGGCAGCCGCCCCCACACTCCACTCCCACCACCACCAAGGCCCTTTACTTACTGTTTCCCTGGACCCCAGCCCCTCCGTCCATCTCTATAAGCCTCCATTTCCTCATCTGTCAAACCAAGGAACTGGAATGACCTCTCTCATCAGGTTGCTTGTAGATCCCTTACTGCTTGTAGAGCTCTTATTGCTCTGCTGAAGAAAAAAACTGTTCACTAGTATCTTGGTAGAGAGAGCATGCTACCAATATTTGAGATTGTTTTCGTCTTTTTTTACGTGTGTGTGGTGTGCATTTGTGCGTGTTCTTGTGTATCTATAGGTGTGCTGCGGGGGGGGGGGTGGAGGCCATGGGTTGACATCAGATGTTCTCTAGCTCTCTCTCCACTTTATTTGTTGAGACAGGGTCTCGAGCTTGAATCCGGAGCTTGCGGGTTTAACTTGTCTAGCTAGTGTGCCTGGGAGGATCCCCTGTCTCTTCTTCCTGAGTGATGGGATTCCAGGCACTATGGCCACCACACTGGACGATGGAAATGCAAATTCTGGACCAAGCTGGCATCACAAGAGCTTCGCCCACTGAGGCACCTCCCCAGCCTCTTGACATCATCCTTAATTCCGTGCGTGATGAGCAGCTCACAGGAGGAAGCAGCTATAACTCCTCCACAAAGTTTTCTTAGGCTCTCACACTGATGTGTGCACTGAGTCCTTGTCAGATGAGAAGATGAAACTGTCACACTCTCCCCGAATATGTAAGCTGCTTTTAGACTGTTTGAAACAAAATTCCAAATCAAAGAAATCAAAGCCAAAAAAAGAGAACTGAGTTCACAAACATAATGTTTCTGTTCAAACACACAAATTATGAGACAGTATATTCATTTACTTGAATAGTTAAACCTAAATAAAAGCCGGAGCTGTCTGTGCCTGCTGGAGCACTGTGGAATAGCACTGTGAGGAACGTGTGGGGAATCAATCAGTCTGGAGCAGAGAGAAAGACCATCTGGCGAAGGCAATGGGAAGCTACATTAAGGTCTGTTAAGCCCCAAATACTAGGTCAATAACAGAGGGATTTGTTCTGAGCTCTGTAAAACTCTGAATATGCATAATTGCACTAGGCAACCCCACCAAACCTTTGCCCCCATGGAGGTGCTCTGCTGTCTTTCCAGATGCTGTTACAGATGTTTCCCTGCAGCCCGAAGCTGCTACCAGAGACTGATGTCATCCTTTCCCTAGAGCTGTCTGTGGGCAGGGACACCTTACTGGAATCAGTAGTGGGTGAGGATTTACTGTGGGTGGCCCCTTTCCTGGGCCACCTCAGGAAACTCAGGAACATTGCATGTGATCTTTTACCTTTTACTAAGTGGGAACTGACAAGGGATGATTGGCCCCTTGGCAGTTATGGGAAACCTACTTGAGTTACACCTGCTGGAGGCCATCTTGTGCCAGTGTCTGTCTTCCTCACTGAATAAGCTGGGGCAATAAAGGCCCTTCCCTCCCCAGGGATTGGATGCTAGCATGATGGAAAGATCCCTGTACCACTGCCTGAAGAGTCTGAACAGACCATCTCCTAGGGTGACTGCGGGAGGGAGCGGCACTCAAGTTCTGGCTGCAGACACAAGGTGTGTGTTCACTCATCTTGCAGAAGAGGGTTCCTAGCCATGTCGCTAACATTGGCTTTCACCCTGCAAGCACCCCCATAGACTCTCAGAACATCTCCTTTCTAATGAACTTTGCCAAAGTATGGTTATGGCTTTCAACTGAAGGACTCCAAGTAGACTCAGATCAACCTGCAAGAAGTGTTTGTTTGCCTTTGGTCTTTCATTCCTTCCATATCCTCCTTCCCTAGGAAGCATCCAGGCACTTAAAGGGCACTCCCCAGAGAAGTAGAAAGAAATGAAAGACTTCCACTAACAAAACCTAGGATACCATCTGTGGGCCATTTGACACATAGTCTACATTGGCTCAAGGCCTTCCCCCAAAGCAGTTCAAGCTGGTGGGGGCTGTGTGGAAAGGGATGGGCTGAGCCGACCAGATCTCCGAAGACTTACCTAGCTAAACATCCTGCTTGAGCTCTGGAGTAGGAAGCCCGTCCTGAAGTTTACTGAATTTCTACATCAAACTCCTGTGACAGGGCTGAACATGATGAAGCCTCTCTGGGCTCTGGGTAGACTTACAACTCCCCAGGTCAGAGATACCAAGTTCTTGTCTTCGATTAGCAAAGACCTGATCACAAAGAAGGGTAAATGATGGTTTGAAGAGAGAAGTAAAGCCAGAAGACCTCCCAAGCTGAGCTGGGAGGAAGGAGTCCTGAGAGGAAAAAATTATCCAGGGAAAATCCACATGGCAACTCAAATTAGGTCTTTTAAATAATTAGGCTTCCAGTTGGGATGAGCCTCATTGCCAAGTTCAAATGTATATGAAGGACTTTGATTGGTTGGTGTGCCAGGGAGGAGAGCACAGACTCAGCGAGGGCTCATCAAGGAGGGGGAAATATCTTGAAAAATTAAAGAGAAACCATCTGGAAGCTTCTTATCACATCTTGATTCAGACTCTGTTGCAGTCAGCTTTCTAGTTGCTGCACAGAAAGAACTCAAGCAAAAGCAGCTTGTGGAGAAATGGGTTTATTTGGCGTATGGACTCGAGGGGAGACTCTATCCTGGCAGGGAAAACGATGGCATGAGCAGAGGGCTGGACATCACCTCTGCCAAAGCACTGGAAATAGCGGCAGGAAGGTGTGCCAAATACTGGCAAGGGGAAGCTGGCTTATAACCCCATAAGCCCACCCCCAACAACACAGCTTCATCGAGGTTGCAAAACCCAAACTGCCATCAGCTGAGGATCGATCTATCAGAACACATTCAATTGTTTGTGGGGGACACCTGGATCAAACCATGACAGACTCCCTTCTAGTCTTGCCAGGCAAGGTGCATCTATGACCTCTTGGGCCTGTGGCCCTAAAGTGACTACCTGCAGAAAGAAGGTCACCTCCTTCCTCTTCTGCACTCCTCCCATGCACCAGTCCTGCATCAACTGTTTTTCAGGACACGTGGGGCTCTTTGATGCTAAGCTGGTTCTCGCTGGTCTCCAGTGTCTCTGCCTCCCTGAGCACCCAGCCAAGCCTTCTCCTGACTTCTCAGTAGCCAACTCTCATTGCTCACCAGGAAATGCCTGTCTGCCTGTTGTATCCCCCTTCTAATTTCCAAGTGGCTTACAAACCAGAAAAATCAAGCTGGTTAAAACTCATGAAGGCACAGGAGAAGAAGACTTTGCTCATGTGTAAACCATGTGAATCCCAGTGCCTGGAACACAGCCTTTCTTCCTACTGTGAAAGGATTATTCTCTTGTGTTCTGAAACAGCTGGTCAACTCTGGAAGTTTTCTTTTCTTAATTTTTACTTAGTTTCCTCAGTGGATTTCTTCCTCCCCTGTCTCCAAGAACTGACTCATAGAATATGGTAGGAGTGACAGTGTGGGAATTCTGAGCCCAGGTCTCAAGTGGTGCCTAAATCATCCTGGCATCACTCAGAGGAAATCACTGAGTTCTAACGAAGCTGTTCTCACCCGGGCATATACATCAGAACCCGTCCTTGTCAGAAAGTGTATCAGTTAGTGTGATTATGTAATGAGCCACCCAAGCTCTACATTTAAATAGCAAGCTTTGTTTCCTTATGATCCAGTGGGTTAGAAATTAGGGCCAGACTCAGCAGGAGTGTCTTGCTTCTGCTCAACTTGGTGTCGCCTGAGGACTTTAGTTGGGGTACCTGGAGAGGAGGTGTTGCTGGGACAAACACCAGACCAAAAGCAGCTGATGGGAGGAAAGGGTTTTTTTTGTTTTGTTTTGTTTTGTTTCAGGCTTACAATATTGAGGGGAAGCTTCTTAATGGCAGGGGAAAGCATGGCATGAGCAGAGGCTGGGCATCACCTCTGCCACAGCAGCTGGGAGAGAGCAGCAAGAGTGAGTGGAGCTCTGGCAAGGGAGAATTGGCTGTAACACCCCTAAGCCCGTCCCCAGTAACACACCTCCTCCAGCAAGGCTCCACCTCCCAAACAGCCACCAGCTGGGGACCAAGCATTCAGAACACATGAGTTTATGGAGGACACCTGATTGGAACCATCATAGGAGGGACATTTGGTCTCTGTCCTGGTCTTTCCTCCTGCAAGAGGCCTGGGGACATCAGCCTTGGACACCTGGGGAGGAAGAAAAGCTGGTCCTCTTCCCTGGTTTTTCCTCCTGCAGGAGACCAGTCCAAGCTCCCTCCTGTGGATACTGGGTTGCAAGGGCATGAAAACTGTCTTACCACTGCTCAGAATCCTCACACTGTCACTCCTGCCATATTCTGCTAGTCAGAGCAGGTCATATGACCAGGGCTGACTCAAATAGAGACAGAGACACTGTACCTCTTGCTGGAGAAGCTTCAGAGTCATTGACCATATTTGGTCAACATCAGGAACCCCAAATTCATCACCCTATAAAGAATTTATTATGCCTAGTCTTTCCTGGGTCCAGATTAGTGCTTGTGAGTTAAAATGCTATCACATTATTTCATTTATGTACATGGCAGGCTTTTGAAGTATGCCACATTCTGTTTCCAGATAAGGGGCTTGGAGCCTAGAAAAATCCGTCATTAAGGACCCCAGCTATACAAGGACCTTAAGTACTATGCTAGCTCCCCATATTTTATTTATCTATTTGCGTGCATGTGCGTGCACATGTGTGTTTGTGTGTACAAGCTCCAGGGACCCTTGCTGCTCTAGCCCAGTGCCACCTGGCCTTACGTGGGTAGCTGGGAAATAAATCCCAGGCAGGCTTGCTTTGTAAGCAAGCACCTTTAAGGGAGGAGCCATCTCTCCAGTTCTCCTGCCTTGTTTTGTAAGGAATTCCAGAGAGAGGTTTCAAGAGAGGCTGATTTGCTTAATTATAATTATGTTTGAGATCATCAGGGAAGCTTCCTCCTCCCCCAGGCTCAAGCCTCCTGGTTCCACAGTGCTACCTACTGTCTGGCATGGGCTTGTCCTGACCATGCTCACCCAATGCAGATATGCTTCCCAGGAGTCTCTTTGGTGCCAGTAACCATTCGGGCTGCACTGTGGGTAGGATATACATCTGCAACTCCTCACCGCAAAGGGGTCCCTAGACCATCTCCCTCCCAAGCAAAAGGGAGCGGCAGAGAGGGAATTGTTTTCTGGGTTTTTGTCTAGGCAGAGGAAAGCACCAAACTCTGTTCCTTCAGAAATAAAGCACATCTAGTTATCCCATCACATGGGGCATGAATGCCATGGCTTTGGAACTTGACTGACAGTCTTGTATTTGCTGGAAACATATTTAAGCTATCAAATACTCAACAGAAATAGAGCAAGGAAGGACAGAAGAATGGAGAGAAGAAAGAAAAAGGAAAGAAGAAAGAGAGGAAAGAAGAAAGGAAGGAGGGAGGGAGGGAAGGAAGGAAGAGAGGAAGAAAGGAGAAAGGGAAGGGAAGGAATAAGGGAGGAAAAGAAGGAAGGAAGGAAGGAAGGAAGGAAGGAAGGAAGGAAGGAAGGAAGGAAGGAAGGAAGGAAAGAAGGAAAGAAGGAAAGAGGGAGGGAGGGAAGAAGGGAGGTGTAAGGTTCCGGAAACAACCAAGAGCACACAAGATCACTCAGACAAGGTAGAAGTTTATTTGGGAAAAGGGCTGAGCTGCCGGGCTGTCTCTCTCCAGAGTGGTTGGTGTGTTAGAATTGGGTTTTATAGGTCCCTTTCTATGGGGAGGGGCCAGAGATGAGAAACCTGTCTGAGAAGTTGGGTAGGGGATTTCTTAATCTTCTTGTAAAGGGATGAGCTGAGGATTAAAATTTAGATAATGTCCAGCAAAAATTCCAATGCACCCCAAAATTTAAACAGTACCCAAATTCTTGTCTACAAAGTTAAAGAATTAAAATCATAGACAACAAGATAGTAAGGTATAGTGGAAGACTATTATTTAAGGGAACATGGGGAGTTACAGAGTTCTCCAGCCACCAGTGTGGGGAGAAACATGGGAGAGGTTTTAGCAAAATCTGTGCTGGTCAGTCAAACAAGCAGAAGGAAAGATATCAGAGGGCTCCCATCATGAGAGGGAAAGAACCCTGAATCCCGAGCCCCACCCCCCCACAACCTAATGGCTGTGGTGGGGGTGGGGCTTACCCAAGCTCTGGAATTTCAGAGGTCCTTCTGCTGGCCTGCCATGTGAGGAAGAAGGGCCTTTTTTTTAAAGTTCCCCCAGTTAAGTCAGAGAGACAGCTGATTGGTCTATACCTGACCAATCAGTTTTTGCATCTAGGTTTGGGCTCTGGCTAGAGCCACCTCCCACTCAAGGGGAGGGGCCTATGGAACTTGCCTACCTGAGCCATCACATTCTGGTGAGCCTGTGACAGGTGAACTTGTACTTTCAGGCAGGCTCCACTGTTCTCATGCCTGACCCCCTCCCCTTGAGTGGGAGGTGTCTCTAACTAGAGTTCAAACCAAAATCCTGAAACTGATTGGTCAGAGATAGACCAACCAGCTGTCCTTCTGCTCAACTGGGAGTACTCACTGGAACAGGAAATTCTGTCTCCCATGGTCCAGCAGAAGGACTTCTGAACCTCTCCAAGCTCCAGGCCTTGGGTAAGGCCCCCTCACCACAGCATAATGGCTGTGGTGAGGGGCTGGGGTTCTTTCCCACATGAACCTTTCTTTCTCATAATGGGAGCCCTCTGATCTCTTTCCTTCTTTTTCTTGTTTGGCTTTCCAGTGCAGATTTATAGATATATGGCTGAAACCTCACCCATGTGTTCTCTCCACGCTGGTGGCTGGAGATTTCTGTAACTTTCCAATTTCTTTGAATAAAGCTTTCCACTATACCTTATCCTCTGGTAGTCTTTAATTTTATAGACAAGACGTCGGGTACCCCCTAAGTTCTGAGGTGCACTGGAAGTGTCTAGGTACTCTCTAAATTCTCATCTCCAGATCCCCTGTTACAAGCCATTGCCTGGAGGTTGTGGTCAGGTGTTTGAGGGATGTCACCAGGATAAGGATTAGATGGGCCTGGCGATCCTATGAGCAGGAGGTGGCTTAAGGGTATTGTTAAGTGAGGGTCAGGAGGTTTCTTTGAGAAATGTGGTTAGCTCAGTTTATTTTCCAACTCCAACGATTCTGTCAACATTTTATTGTTTGTTGTGACTCCATCTTGGGGGCCAGTCTGACCTAACAGAAGGGAGGGAAGGAAGAAGGGAGGGAGGAAAGGAAGAAAGGAGAGAGGGAGGACGGGAGGGAAGAAAAAAAGGAAGGAGGGGATGGAGGGAAGAAAGAAGAAAGGAAAAAGGAAGGAGGGAAAGAAGGAAGGAAGGGGAGGGAAAGGGTGGATGGACGGAGGGAGGGAGGAAGGCATCAGGCTCAGGCTCCCCTCTTCTCTCGCTCTGAACCCACCACTTTTTCTCTTAGCTGTGGGTTCAGTTTCCTTTCACGTGGCTCTGCCCCTTTCTCTGCCCTTGGTTCTGAACCCTCCCTGATCTCTCTCAGTGCTGTGCCACCCTCTCGCCTAGTATTTAAATAAAACCTTGGACCCAAGAAACTGCCTGTCTCAAAGTCCTTTATTGCAAGCCCCAAACCTGACATAAGGAACACACCCTATCCTCTTGAGAACTTGCCAAAACACAGCTTTAAAAATAAAACATACATTAATTAAATCATAGAGCTGAGCCTCCACACTGGAAGATGATACCCAGCGACTAGAGACATCCTTCCCACAGGGAGAGGAATGAGTCAGTTTTGAATGACACCACAAGCATCATCATTTACCTACTGTGTTCAGAGCTTCCTCTTTCACCACAAATTCCAAGGAATCAGAGGCCTGGAAGACTCTTTGGGAAACTGCTAACCCCTGTGCCATATGGCACGTAGCAGAAGACAGTGCTCCACCTGGTTTTGAGGCTTGGCAAGTTGTTTTCTCCAAATGAAGAAGCACTATTACAGTTTTTCTTTTAATTCACAACTTTGTGAAACAGCCAGACCCTTGGAGGTCAGCTAGTCGAAGTCACAATCCCGTCACCAAAGACTAGGCTCCCATTGTGATCCATTGTCCTGTCATAGGACTGGCTTTTAAAAATATGATTTGTTGATTATTTTCTGAATGTAAATGTGAATCTAGAGAAATTTCTCAAAAATTTAAGTTCTTAACATCCAGAAATGTTCCATTTTCATTTTTGTTTAAATTTTTTTTATTTTTTTGCACGAGTGTGTTTATGTGCCTACGTGTATGGTGCACCAGGGCCTCTGGTAGCTGCAAGAGAATGCCAGATGCTTGCACCACTTTTTGGGTTCAGCTTTATTTACATGGGTTCTGGGGAATCAAACCCTGACCGGCAGGCTTTGCAAAACAAGTGCCGTTAACCACTGGGCAATCTCCCCAGCTCCTATTTTTAATATTAATACAATTATATATGTATACAGATTTTTATCTGATATTTATTTTCGTTGTTGGTTAATTTTGCACGAGCTTAGAGAAACAGCAATTTTCCAAGTTACTCCAAATGCTGCAATAACAAATATCATAATCACATTCTAGATTCATTTAATCACTGTGACACCTACATAATATTTTTTGTTTCCCTAAATTACAATGAGATACAAAGGTTTGCACGTAAATCTTTTATATTTCTATGTTTTAAGACAAATTTATGAGATTAAAGTGTCAAAAGCCCTTCTGACTGTTAAAGTCCTAACATACATGCATAATATATGACCCCATCAAGTTCAAGTGAAATCCAGACTGCGCAATAGTACAATGAATTAAACAACAGGGATTTTATTTATTTATTTATTTATTTTTCTGAGACAAGGTCTCTAGCCCAGGCTGGCCTCAAACTCCCTTTATAGCTGAGGATGAACTTAAACTCCTGATCTTCCTGACTCCCTGCACCCAACGGAGTGCTAAGGTTACAGGTGTGCGTCACCATGCCTGGCTTATGCAACGCTGGGGTTTGAACCTAGGGTCTCCTGCTTCATAGACGAGCACTCTACCAACTGGACCATATCCTCAGCATTGCTCCAGGGTTGTAAACTACAGGAGTTCTCTTCTAGGAAACCCAGGCACATAGTCAATGGCTGGCAGCTTCGTCTCACAGAGAGACCCTCATCGAGTTTGGTAATAACGTCTAAATTGGCTTCCATTCTTCTGCTCTGTGGCTTCGTATTCTAGAATTCTGCTGTTGCCTGGAACAGTCGATGGGACTCTATTAAAGCACACAATTGCTGTATCACAAACACATTCTTTGCTTTCATAATTCATTTTTGTGCCCGCTTCTCTGGTTCATATTACTGAAAATTTGGCTTATTTGAGGAGTAACTGTTGTCTGTACCATCCTTACTGCAAAAAAAAAAAAAAAACACAGTTGATAATTTTCTCTGGGATTTTAACAGTTTTTAGTTTTTGAAAGCCAAGGTTTGTTGGCTCATGCCTTTAATGCTAACACTCAGAAGGCTGAGGTAGGAAGACAGTCAAGATTTCAAAACCAGTGTGGGCTACAGAGTCAGCCTGGACTACAGTGAAACCTTGTCTTTAAAAATAAAAACAGAGCTCAAGAGATAGCTCAGTGACCAGAGTTTGATTCCTTAGTACCCATGTAAAGCCAGATGCACAAAGTGGCTCTTGAACTTGTTTCCAGTGGCTGAGGCCCTGGTGCTCCCATTCTCACTCCTATTCTCTCTTCTCTCTCTCTCTTTCTCTCTCTCTGTGTGTTTGAAAAAAATAAATAAAATAAAATATTTTAAAATGACAGAGAGAAAATTGCTCATTATCTAAAGACAAGCAAGGGTCACTAAATACAGGGGTCACAACTATCTGGGGAATATATGTATACATATAAAATCTCCTTTAAGAACATACTAGCCTTATTCTTTTCTTTTCTTCTTAAGTTGTGGAAGGATTTTTTTTCTTTCTTTTTTCTTCCCCCTTTGTGTATTGTTGCTCAGGGGGGCAATATCTCTGGATATTCTCCCCCACCATGGCTCTTACATTCTTTCCTCGCCCTCTTCCACTCAGATC
>PVHP010013257.1:0-41363 GCA_004024765.1 Zapus hudsonius | reverse complement strand
TCAGAATGTTGCTGCTATTACTTGAGTCTTTTGTATTGCCAGCAACAGTATTAGTGACACTTCTCATCATTTTAAAGTCTCAAGTCTCCAAGTGTAAGATCCTGAAGATTGTTCCTTGGTAGTATTTTATAGGTTCCAATGACAATTTTCTTTACTTTTATTTATTTGCAAGGAGAGAGCCAGAGAGAGAGAGAGAGAGAGAGAGAGAGAGAGAGAGAGGCATTCCAGGGCCTCTAGCTGCTGCAAGCAAACTCCAAATGCACATGCCACTTTGTGCATCTGGTTTTACTTGGGTACTGGGGAATCAAACCTGGGTCATTTGACTTTGCAGGCAAGCAGCTAACCATTAAGCAATTTTGACAATTTTCTTTAAAGAGGCTATTTTTCTCAACCACTGGCCTTTCCCTTCTTCTCTATTGCATAATTTGAATAGCTGCTGGCATTAAAGTCATGCATCACCACACCCTGCTTATTTTTCCATTTTAAACAATAGCATGAGAGGTCTGGATATTATCCTGCCATATATGGTGGATCCCTTGAACCAATATCTAACACATGGGCCATCTGCCCTTGGCTAGAAGCCCACTATTGTACCAATTATTTACTTAAGGAAGTTTTCTTTTCTTAGCCCCACAAACTTGTACTTACTGGATTTAGGGACACAAATACCCAAAAGAGGAGTAATTCCACTAGAAACCCCAAGGGTTAAATTGGAAATTGAGATGCAAAGAAGAGTCACTGACTTCAATACCAATGGGAAAATGGGTGGTTGCTAAGGAGCAGGTGAAAGACTACTATTTTTGGAACCTAGGAATTCATTGACAAATCTCTGATGGGTGGATAACTATAGTGAGCCAAAAAGAGGTACCAAGTTTGTAGGATCAGAGATTTCTGGAACTGGGGAGATGGAACAGTAGGTAAAGCTGCTATGCAATCACGAGGAACTGTGATCTGATTCCCTGAACACATGTAATAAACCAGGCATGGCAGCAAAAACCTGTACTTCCAGCACTGGGGAGGCAGAGACATGAGGATCCTCAGGACTTGCTGACTACCTTGTCTAGACAAACTGGGTGAGCTCCAAGTTCAGCAAGAGACCCTGTCTCAAAACAAATAAGATACACAGCATCTGAGAAAGATGCTCAAGGTCAACGTCTGTCCTACCCACACACACGTACATTCTGTCACTGCCCACCGCCCATGGGGGCAATGATAAAAACACACACACAAATACACATACACCACGTATGGGTGGAAGAATGCACATTCTCTCTTTATTGCTCTCTTTCAGATCTCATTGCTCATACCCCATACCTGTTACCTCATTCCTCATTGCTCATATATCTCTTCATCCATAAATCTTCACCTATCTCCTGCAGATATGCTACAGAATATATATAGAGAGCGCCTTGTCAATCAGGGAGCTATTTATTGGTCTATGACAAGAACCTGTGGGCATGATGTGCAAATAGCCTAATCAAGACTACCTCCTGAAACTCATTAAGCCAAGCCCCTCTTGGCAGGCTGTCAGGTGCCATCCAAGACTAAGCCAGGGTGTGCCTCCAAAGGCCCCCAAAAGCTTTTGCCCCTGACACATTCCCTGCACATAACATGCACATATATGCACCTGCACATATACAATCAAGCACACAGACATGAATACCACAATCACATACACCAAGATCTCTGCCACTCTGTAAAAAGCCTCACGCATTGAAGTACTGGGGTAGAGAAAGGAGAACATGCAATGTGTGATGGAACAAAGATGCTTGGATCATAAACAACCACAGAAGCAAGATTTCTAACAGTTATGTCATGTTAAGTAGTTGTTTAACTTTATCTCCTTTTCCCATAACCTTATGAGAAGAACAAAAGTAATGATTTATGTTTTACATTTCAGGTGAGAGTATGTATAAATTTGAATTACCATGTTAGAAAATGATAGCTGATGGAACTTTTCATGTATTCCTACTGATGTTTCCTTTCTTTATATAAACAAACAATAAGAAAAAATGCAGAGGCAGAAAGCATAGACTTTGGTGGATATTATCTATCTGTGCCTCTTAAACATTCAACCCACTTTGCATCATGGGTATTTGACCTATATGGACTGAATCAATAGCTTCCTTTCCTTCTGGTTTCCCATTGTGTGCAGCCAGTGGAAGACAATAGAAGGATATAAGATGGTAGGAAGAGACTGAAATTGGGCTGTTTTCTCCCTTGGTCTTTGATGGGTCACCAGATTCATTGCCTCATTCTGTAAAGGGAACAGACCCCCATGGTCCCATAGGATGGTCCCATTTACTGTATGTGTGTTTCTAATAACCATTTCCTCACTTTTCCCTTGAGGCCTTGAATTATTGGTAGTGGTTTCCTAGTGTGACAAGCCCTGAGATTCCAACACCATGCCTTGTTTATTTTCCATAATCTCATTTACACCTTTGGAAACACAAATTTTTAATCGGACTCTCCTCAATTATCTTGTATGGTGTACTATTTCTAGACAGTCTCACCGACAAATCACTCTATTTGCATGAAAGTTAAAACTGTTCTTGGAACAGTAGTATCTGCTGTTAGTCTCAAACCCCTTTACCTAGTTTATAAATCTTCACTCAGTTTTCCTATTTTTACATGTTAAGAGAATGGACTCTGAGACCACATAACAGAGGTTTGACTTCTGGCTCCATCTTTTTCTTGAAGTTTGACTTTGGGTAAGTTACAAATCTATCTCATAGGGTTAATGTTTAAGAATTGCCTCATGAGCAGGGCATGTTGGTGAATGCCTTTAATCCCAGCACTTGGGAGGCATAGGTAGGAAGACTGCTAAGATTTTGAGGCCAACCTGGGACTACAGAGGAAGTTCCAGATCAGCCTGGGTTAGAATGAGACCCTACCTCCAAAACAAAACAAAACAAAACAAAACGCTACATGGAGAGCACTCAGAACAATATTAATTATAGAGAGTTGTAGGTGATTTTCTTATTCAATATATTCAATATAATAAAGCACCTGGTAACTTTTTCATTAATTTTAATCAGTCATCCACTCAAGTGTATGCTCCTTAACGACAAAGACTTGAGCTGGAGAGACAGCTCAGCAGATAAGGCGCTTGTCTGCAAAGCCCAGCGACCTGGGTTCGATTCCCCGGCCCATCTGGAGTTAGTTTACTGGAGCCCTGGCCTCCTACACACTCTCTGCTTGCAAATAAATGAAAAGACTTGATGTGATCACTGGTGAACTTCTGGGGTCTAGAACAGTCTAACAGACACTTCCGCAATGAGAGAAATGTCCTATATGTACATGATCTTACATGGAAGTCCCTACTCACAGGTAGACACTGAGAATTTGAAATGTGGCTAGCACTTCTGAGGGACTGACACTGAAACTTCACTTTATTTTAATTAATTAAAACTTAATATTGCTTATGTCTGGCTGATGATACCAAGTTAGACAGCATAGACACTGCCAGGACCAACACAATTATGTAGTCAAGTTTTATTAAACAAATAAGGGCTGGAGAGATGGCTCAGCAGGCAAGGCACTTGACTCTAGTGCCTAAGGCCCTGGGTTCAATTCCCCAGGACCCACATAAGCCAGACCCACAAGGTGGTGGCCCTGGTGTATTCTCTCTCTCTGTCTCTCTCTCTCTGCTTGAAAATGAATAAATAAAATATTTTTAAAATAAAAAATAAACAAATAAATGTCAACCATTTGTTGATAGCTACCTACTGTGTCAGATAATAGTGCTAGGTACTTTATACACATTATCTCATGTAACCCTCTCAAACAAACTGTGAAGGAAAGGCCACTATCCCTGTTACTTAGATAAGGACACTGAGAAATAAAGGGCCCATAGCCAGTAAGTGGAACCCATCACTGGGCCATTGATTTGAATTTGACTAGATTTGTGACAACTCTTTGATTTGTATCAGACTGCTAGAGCCTCTTCTAGAAAATGAAAATAAAACAAGTTCCCTTCCTGTGAAGGATCAGCGCTCAGACTTTCTAACAGTGGGTTGAGTCAGGCCTGATGGTAACAGGCCTGTGACCTCAGCTACTCAGGACACTGAGGCAGAAGAATTGCAAGTTCAAGATCATCCTTGGTGATTTTTTTGTGACTTTCTCATAATGAAAAAAAATTTTAAAGGAGCTGGGCTAGAGTTCCATATGACCATTTGCTTTCTTTTTAAAAATGTTTCCCTTTCTGACTAAGGAACTAAGCTTTAGGGAAGGTGTTAATAGTAATCAATAGTTATTCCTTTATGCTTTGTAGGTAATAGGTCTCTGCCACACTTGGGATAATTATGTGCCAATGTTTTTTCAGATCCCAAATTTGAATTTCATGTATTCATGTCTCAAAATATTCATTTTATTTTCTAAGTCCTGACCTAGGCAGGTCAGTTGACCTGGAATTAGAAGCAGAGAAAGGCGACAAAAAGGTGTGGTAAGAATCCTAGCGAGGCTTTTCCTTGGACAGCACTTAGTTTCTCCCTTGGCACTTTTCCTGTGCTTGTCATCACTGTGCTGCACCTGGGGGTGATGGGGGTCTGCGCTAAGCCCAGGGTGCGTTTGGTCTCATCGCCCCGTGATCTCTCCCAGAGGAGTTTGCGTTTGCATAGAAGGCTTTCGAAGCCCAGAACCCAGAGGACATGATCAATCTAGGTGTGCCCACCTGGGTTAATAAAATGTTGGCTTCTGCTCCCTTTGCAGGAGGGACACGCATCCTGCTCTCGGAAGCAGGACGACCCCGGCTTTCCCCTCGCTGCTGATTTTTTCCCTTCTCCGCCAGCTCTGGGGCCCGCGGTCCTCCGCAGCTCGTAGGTCACATGGGCGGGCGGAGCGTGGGGCGCCCCGCACCGGAGCCGAGCGGCGGGAGGAAGTGAGGGTTCCGCGTGCGCCCGCCCCACGTCTCCCCGCCCCGCGGTCCCCCCGCCATCCTCCCCGCGCGCCTCCCCGCCGTCCCCGCGCCTCCCCGCCCGGTCCCCGCGCCTCCCCGCCCCGGTCCCCGCGCCTCCCCGCCCGGTCCCCGCGCCTCCCCGCCCCGGTCCCCGCGCCTCCCCGCCCCGGTCCCCGCGCCTCCCCGCCCTGCCGCCCCCGCGCCGCTCCGCCCCGGCCTCCGGCGATGGCGCCTCCGCGGTCCCCTGCCCTGACCACGCCGGCGGCGGCCTCGGCGGCGCACGCCGGGAACCGCGCTGACCACCTCCAGCGGGTAGGTTTCGGCCGCGCCGCGCGTCGTGCCCGGCAGCTCGGCCCGGGCGGAGCGAGGGCGGCCGCCCGCAGGCTGGCTCGCTCGGCCGGGCCCGGAGCCTCGCGGGCCCCGCGGAAGGGCATCCCCGGCCCGAGCCGAGGGACGCGGGACGACCGGACGGCCTGGAGCGGAGCCTGGCCGCGCCCAGTGCCCACGGGCCGACGTCCGGCCCGGGAAAGGTGGCTCGGCCCAGGCGAGGCGCCCCACCCTGCTCCCGGGACCGCCGGCTGATCGGAACCGTCAGCCGCGGTCTGCAGGTGGGGAAACTGAGGCCCGAGGGCAGGGGCCGCCCCCCAAGGTCAGCGACTGACCCCAGATCGGGGCTCTGGAGTGCCCGGCGACCTGGGCATCCCAAGCTGGGCCTTTGCTCTCCGCGGGGGACCGCTGGGCGGCTCCAGCGATGACCTCACTATGCGGACCCTAGGCAGGACCTGCAGGGTGGGTGTGTGCTTCCCCAAGAGAACTAACCCTGGGGAAATAGTGGGTTTGGTGGCTGTTTTCTAGTACGTGAACCAGATAATTTATGACATGAGAAGAGAAAACATGTGGCTGAGAATTACTAGAAAGGTTAAAAGAAATATAAAATGAAATAAAAATAAAGCATCTTGTAGATTGTTGAGGTTTTTCTGGTTCTCTTATTAATTTTTTTCTGCATGCATGCATTTGAAGTTTTATAGCAATAGCATAGGAAAAAGAATCGTATCTTGTTTGAATTTCATTGTGTTTAATTACCCATAGGAACCAATACCTAATTCCCCTGTGTATTGGCCTTTTGCACTTATGTGGATGAATTGATTCTTAATTCTCTCCCCCAGTTTTCAATTAACATGACATGGTTGTTGCTAGTACTAATTCCAGATAATCTTTAGAATACTTTTGTCAATTTTTAAATCGTGATGGTGGTTATATGGACATATACATTTGACAAAACTAACATATATTTAAATAGTACATTTTGTTTGTAAAGTATTCCTTCCCTGATAAAGTTGGTTTATTTTAAGCCAGGAGAATTATGCTGTGTCATGAGAGAGAATCTCCCTAGTTAGATAATAAAACCTGTTATAAAGCCTCAGTAATTAAAATTACAAAGCCATGGCACTAAAATACTCAGAAATAAATATCCCCAAACAGCTTGGCATGACAGTACAAGCCTATAATCCCAGCACTGGGGAGCTTGAACCTAGCAGATTCCAAGTTCCATGTGTTACATAGCAAGAACTTGTTTCAAAATAAATAAATGAATACATCTTAACTATAGCTGTTTCAATTAGGGATTTTTAAAGAATGGGTTTAGGTTCCCTGACTGTAATATTCACTATCTCAATGTCTGGTACAAGATTGTTTATTAAATCCAGTGTTGAATAAAGATCCTAAAGTGGGGAAATATAAAAATAAAAAGGAAACCATCTCTTTCATACCCCATTTATTTTATGTATATTATAAATATATAGCATGTATGTATAAAATCAGGTAACCGGAATGGTGACACATAGATGCATGTCATGTTTACACATGCATCATATATTGTTTTTATGTGTTAAATCTGTTACTACAACATCTCAAGAGTCTACTATTTCTAGTGGCTTTGTAGCTGATTTTCTTGGTTCTAAATCTGTTGAAAGTCAGTAGTGCATGTTGGTTGAAAACACTGGTCCTAGAACCAGAATCTTTTACTAAAAATCTTTGTTAACCACTAGGCCTTAGCTTTTTCAGCTGCAAGTTGGACATAATTACTTATCCTGGACTCTTTATGAGAATCACTGTTGTACTTAGAATAGTGCCTGGCACATAAGTGCTCAGCAAATATTGCCCAATAATTTGTTCTCTGCACAGTATGTGATCAGGCTCTTCAATACTCCCAATTTTATAGCAAAGGTCTTACGGCCCATAGAGGTCAAAAGACTTAATATGATCTCTTATTTGGTCAACAATCATTGACCCCCTTCCCTGCATAAAGCACTATGCTGGGTCTGAATTCAGTAAAAAGGGACTTGAAAGTCTTAATGAGATATAAGTCAAGGGACGTGAGGAAAGCCATAAACATCAGTAGGCATCATGGATAGCATGTGGGCATTGGACTTGGTCTTGTTTGAATTTTCTGCTTTCAATTTAATGGCATCTATTTTTCATCAAAAGTAGCTTTATTTCTATTTGAGAGCTACTCACTTTTGTCCAGAGAAATGGATTCAAAGGTCTAGTGTACCCTGGGATATGTAGTGGGGTTACTTAATAAGTGGTGACTATTAATAGATACAGCCTATTAATCAGGTTCTACATATGTGGATTTAGCCCAAAAATAATTTTTTAAAAAAATCTGCATTTATACTGAACATATAGACATGTTTGTGTTATTCCATAAATAATACAACTACTATTTCCATAGGATTTGCATTATACTCCATATTATAGAGATGATTTAGTGTATATAGGAGGCTTACATATATTATGTGCAAATATTGTGACATTATATTTGAACGACTAAGCATCTTTCAGATTTGGGTATCAGTATGTGGAAGGTGGGGTTTTCCATAAGAAAAAAAGAGCATATTTCTGGCCAATAAAAATCATGATCTGTTTTTGGAAGAGGTTCCTTTTGATCTCATGGTTCATCGTTGAATTATTGTGTATGAGAAAAATACTGCTGAAAAGACTATTGGAATGTGATTGTGAGAGGTCTTGGCAAGGAATTGGATTTTATTCTTCTGGCACTGGAGAATTTTTTACCTGTTTTGCAGAAAGGGGGGCTGTTACAGACAGGTCCATGTTGCTGGAATGAGCATCCAAACCAGGCATAGATTAGGAGAGGAAGTGAGTTATTTCAAGCTTACAGATCCAGGGGGGAAATTCCATCAATGGCAGCTGAAACTGCTCAGATATATCCAAATAGAAAGAATCAAATAGCCAGCAAATACCAAAAGTGGCAAAAACACAAACCTGGTAGCAAAACAGCAGGAACTCAGGCTGGGGTGAGTGGATTAGATTTGAGTCACTCTTCAGCAAAGATATACCTGCAGTATTTGATTCAGCTTCCTTTTCTACCTGTCATGATAGTAAGGCCAAGGTAGCCGTTCCCTCTGCATTTTGACCAGAAGAAAAAGTGCATCAAATGTTCTGCTTCCAACCTGCATTCTGGACCTGAATCCAGCTAGGCCACAGCTCTACACAGATCTGTGTGCAAGACACTTATGTTCGTATTGTAAATTATGAAGACTTGAGGCTGTTCAACAATGCAGAAAGAGCTGATCCCTGTAGGTAGTCTGGGTTGGATCAGTCTCCTTCTTGATCACCAGTGGAACAGTCTCCTAAACATATATATTTTTAAATAAAGAACTTAGTGAGATAGTAGTGATATTCCCCCCACCCCCGTAAAAATTGCCTGGGATTAAAGGTCCTCTTGATATCTGTTTGGAAACTCCCATTTCTGCCCCACCTGTCAAATCATAGTGAGTCATAGCACTTACTGTGTACCTGACATTTCCCAAGCTGCCTGCCTTACAGTGTTGACTCTGTTTGTTCCTTCCTCTGGATGGGCCAGCTTTCTTCCATAATAGCAAGGTCACGGAGAATAGTGTGAGCAGGAAGCCACCTGAATTCCTCTGTTTCCACAGCCACCACAACAGAGGCATGCCATCAGTCCAACTCTAGTATTTGGTGTCTACTAGTTGTGATGTGGAACTGATGAGGTCAGTGCTTATACACTCTGTCCATGGGAGCAGGTCATAGGGAGAAACAGGTGATATGTAGTCCCCTGAAGGTCACACAGCAGCACCTGGGATTACATGTTTTACAGACCTCTTCTTGCTTCCTTCCCTCAGTATTTTCCAGATCTCTTGCTAGTTTTGCAATCATCTGTCACCTCAGCTCTCCAGGTAATCTGCTTCTTTTGCAGACTTGTCTATTTTCTTCAGTTATGTCTCTGTACTCTAGAAAGAAGCTTGGTGTTCTGCACAATTGTAGAGGGCAGGTCAGACTAACTGCTGTAATAAATCCAAAAGTCATTAGTAGCTAGACCTAGTGGTTTATGTATAGCTCACAAAACAAGCTCCACTGTAAGTGGAGGAGGGCTGGGTGGTGAGCAACGGGAGGGAACCTCTGTCCCCTGCAAGTCCCTCAGGGACCCAGACATTTGCCCTCTGATGGCTATAACATCCCTGCATCCCTGGAAGTTCTCATCCACACTGTGTGGAGGCTTGGCCGAATGCACAGAGCTGTCGCTACTCAGAATATCCTAGAGCATCCCAGCATTCACTGACAGATCAACCAGAGAGCAGTTCATTGCAGAGAATTCTTTTAGGTCTCTGACAGCTATACAACCTCAAATTAGTATTTCTGATTACATATGCGCTGAGCTTAGTTGCTGGACTTGTTTTAAGCCGTTTTTCATTGCTCTTTCTCTCTTTAGGTTTGACCCGTATAGTTCTAGCTCATAATCCAGGATGGTTTGTTCTTGGGACCAGACATGACCAAAAGTTGACCTCATGAGCACGCCAACCTCTCCAGCCGCCATGCTTCTCCGGAGGCTGCGGCGACTGTCCTGGGGCAGCACTGCTGTCCAGCTCCTCATCCTAACCGTAGTGACATTTGGCCTGCTGGCTCCACTGGCCTGTCATCGGCTCCTGCACTCCTACTTCTATCTGCGTAATTGGCATCTGAACCAAATGAGCCAAGAGTTCCTGCAGCAAAGCCTGAAGGAAGGGGAAGCTGCCCTCCACTACTTCGAAGAGCTGCCCTCTGCCAACGGCTCTGTGCCCATCGTCTGGCAGGCCACGCCCCGCCCCTGGCTGGTGATCACCATCATCACGGTGGACAGGCAGCCTGGTTTCCACTACGTCTTGCAAGTGGTGTCTCAGTTCCACCGGCTTCTGCAGCAGTGTGGTCCCCAGTGTGAGGGACACCAGCTCTTCCTATGCAATGTGGAACGGAGTGTGAGCCATTTCGACGCCAAACTGCTCTCCAAGTATGTCCCTGTAGCCAACCGCTACGAGGGCACCGAGGATGACTACGGTGATGACCCTTCGACCAACTCATTTGAGAAGGAGAAACAGGACTATGTCTATTGCCTGGAGTCATCACTGCAGACCTATAACCCAGACTATGTACTGATGGTGGAAGATGACGCCATTCCAGAAGAGCAGATCTTTCCGGTGTTGGAACATCTTCTCAGGGCTCGCTTCTCCGAGCCACACCTCCAAGATGCCCTGTACCTGAAGCTCTATCACCCTGAGCGGCTGCAGCATTACATCAACCCGGAGCCCATGCGGATCCTGGAGTGGGTGGGCGTGGGCATGCTGCTGGGGCCTTTGCTAACCTGGATCTACATGAGGTTTTCCAGCCGCCCAGGCTTTAGCTGGCCTGTCATGCTCTTCTTCTCCCTGTATAGCATGGGGCTGGTGGAATTGGTGGGCCGGCACTATTTCCTGGAACTGAGGCGCCTGAGTCCTTCCTTGTACAGCGTGGTTCCTGCCTCTGAGTGTTGCACCCCGGCCATGCTCTTCCCTGCCCCTGCGGCCCGCCGGACCCTCACCTACCTGTCCCAGGTGTACTGCCACCAAGGTTTTGGCAAGGACATGGCCCTGTACTCACTGTTGAGAGCCAAAGGAGAGCGGGCCTATGTGGTGGAACCCAACCTCGTGAAACACATCGGGCTCTTCTCCAGCCTTCGATACAACTTCCATCCCAGTCTGCTCTAGGGTGCCGCATGCCTTTCTGAGGTTGGCCTCTCCCGAGCACTTCACACCCATGCTCTTTGTGTAGACATGGTTGCTTGCAGATATTCCATTGTTTGATGTTGCTAGGCATAAAAGCACTGGGTCAGCCGAGGAGTGAAGATAAGTCAAGAGCCGTGGCTGGTCATCCCCCAGCAGGAGCAGCTGTTTGCCAGAGGTCCAGACCTCTCCCTCCACACTGCCACACTGCCTCATGCAGTCGGTCTCACCCAGCGAGGGCACATGTAATGCCAGTTAGAAGCTCTGCCTTGTGTTAGAGCTGGTGACTGCCAAAAATCTCATGCACAGTGGTAATATGAATTGTTTTAGAATCTTAAGGATAGAATTTGGTGAAAGGTGAAATCCTTTGAGTGGATTTCTTTCTCATGGGGTATGAGAATGGTTTGTGTTTAGAATATATGCCAAAAGAGGCAGGACCATGTTGTTATGTTCTGTTTGTTTCCTTGACCTGGTGTAATAAAAACTGGTTGAAGCTGTCCTGTGCCTGGTATCTTTGAGGAAAAAGAGCTGGCTTTGCTGTGATAGAGCATCTTCTTTCCCCACACATCTGTAGTGTACTTAGAGTCGATTTTGTTAGTGAGAACTTGAAGCCACAGCAAGATCTGGGAGAGACCTTCATCATCAAAGTGCAGTTGCTTAGGTTAAATACGGATTTGTCTTTGAGCTTTTTTCATCACATTTTGATTTTTTCACATGTGGACATTGCAGCAGGATAGGTAGGCTGGGAAGATTGCTCAGTGGTTAGGAGCACTTGTTGTATAAGCAGGAGGGCCTGAGACTGCCCACATTCTATTCCCCAGCACCCACATAATCAGCTGTGTGTGGCCATGCATTGTCTATAACCCCAATCCTGCAGGAGATGTGGACAGGACAGTTGCTGGGGCTCCCTGACTGCAAAAATGGCTAAAAACAGCAGCTCTGGATTGAGTGAGGGACTTCATCTCAAGGAAAGTGGCAGATGAGTAAGAGGAGGACAGCTGATGTTGTCTGACATCTCTACATACACAGAGGCTGCACATCACATGTGGATACACTACATACACGATGCCACACATACTCTATACACTCACATGCTAAAAAAAGAGAAAGATACATTTTTGAACAGTGAGCTCTGTACAGTAACACAACCTTTTCCCTAATGTGGCTGACCATATGGTTCACCCTCATGTTTTTTTTAACTTTTATAATTAATTTTATTATTATTAACATTACAATATGAACATATGGCATATTGGTCATATTCCCATCAGGTTATCTTTAATATCCTCTCTTCCACCCCCAAAGACTTAACATTGATAATTCCTATTATTACATGAACTTGGTAATTTCCTGAACTCTACATGGATCAAGGCAAATCTAGAAATAACAAGGATATCCAAAAATACCCTGGTGGTTTTTTTTATTGGCTTTTAAGCCTACAATGAGCAAATAATTCTCAGTATGAAACCTTTGCTTCCTTCCATAACCAGTTTAGACAAATTTCATAATTTTTTTAAACTTAAGACAAAAATTTTAAAACATTTATTGTCAAAAATTAGATTCACTGTATGAGCAAGTCTTGTGATGGTGCCCCCATTTCCCTCCTCTCTGTCCCCAACCCTCTGGGAGCCCTCCTCAGAGGGCTTGCTGGACCAGTACATGGGATAGGGGGTTATGAATTGTACAAAAGTAGCCAGTTTTTTTCTTTGTGTGTTGTTGCTGAGGGGGGCAATGTCCCGGGATATTCTCCTCCACCATGGCTCTTAAAATCTTTCTGCCCTCTCTTCAGCTCAGTTTCCCGAGTTATGGTGAGTGAGTTTTAAGTCTGCTTTACTGTTGAAGTCTTAAGAATCTGGATTTTTGCTTTGTATTCTGCTGGGTATCCTCAGTGTCTGTCTCCATTACCCTTTCACAGGTTATCTGACTTGCTGTGGAGGTAGTTCTCTTACTCATCTCGCCACTCTCATTTCTTTTTCCTCTGAGAGTATGGTGGTTTTGGAGGAAAAGCAGAGACTGAAATCAGGTCTCTTTTTGTGCCTTCATGCTATGACCTTGGAAAGACATTTAACTTTGTTAGCTTAGGACTCTCATTTCTTCACCTGTAAGAAAAAAAAGCAGCACCTATTTTTAAAAGTTGCCCTGAAGATAAAATGACAATGTTATATAAAACACCTGGCAAATGCTCAGCCCACAGAGGGACACCTGGCAGATGGTCTTTTCTGTTTTGTAATAGGCATATAGAACACGGGTATCTTTCTTCAAAAGATAGTAGTGATGGTGTTACAAGGGTAACATGGGGTCCTGCCTGTGTAGTAGCTGACTGAGACCAAGCACTGCTTGGCCAGAGGTCGACTTGTCATTGAGGCATCTAAGGATAGGAGCTCAGCTTTCATTTCACCCCACCTCCAATGGTAGCAATTAACTGAGAGGCCAGTTGAACCTGCTCCAAGACTAACATCTGAAAGTTCCCTTTCACAAAGGTCACAAATTAATGTCCTTGGATAATACTTAGCAAATTAGAGGCCAGCAAGTCTCTTTATGAGGATGGATGATTATATTAGAGCTCACAATGGTGTCCCATGTATTTCTTGCTGCATTTTTATTTGCTGTTAAGTTTCCATAGTGATCCTCTCTGCCTTGAGAACAAAGGAAGACCCAGTGATGAGAAGCAGGGCTGTGCAGCCTCCCTTAAGTCATGAGCAAGAAGTTATAAGATAACCGAGATACCCTTCCCTATGAAGGAACACAGGTTATCAGAGTTTAATCATAGTCAAGGCTTAAAAAAAACCCTTGTGTCAGTGTGTAGATAACTGTAGATAAAATCAAAGCACTCATTTGTCTAAGGATTCGTGGGAAGACTTCTGTCATTCTGTTTCTTTTCTGTTTTGTTTGTTTATTTAGATCTGGTTTGGTTTGACTTTGTTTTTTGGTTTTTTAAATGTTTTATTTGCAAGTAGAGAGAATGTGAGAGAGGGACTGGGTGTGAAAGGGCCTCTTGCCACTGCAAATTAACTCTAGATGCACCACTTTGTGATCTGGCTCCGCATAGATACTGGGGAATCAAACCCAGGTTATCAGGCTTTGCAAACAAGCACCTTTCACCACTGAACCATCTCTCCAGCCCATGATTTTTTTTTTTTGAGGTAAGGTTTCAACATGTAACCCAGGCTGGCCTTAAACTTATGACCCCCTGCCTCTACTTTCTGTGTGCTGGGCTTACAGGCATGTGCCTCTGCACCTGCCTTGTCATTCTTTTTCCAGTGGATGGATTTTTTTGGTGTGACACTTATTCCTCTCCTCCCCTATATACCTTCAGTCAAAAGTGCAGGCTGCTGACCTTTCCAGCCACCACAATCACAGCAATTCCAGAAATGACATCCTCCTCTGGATAAAGTGGGGCCAACAGACCATCCTAATCCTCACCAATATAAACTTCGTGCAGGGTCATTCCTTCACTCTTTATTGCACTTGGCTGGAAAGTTCTACCTAGGCTGTTGAGCCCCTATGGATGGTGTTTGTGTCAGATGATTTTCACTGCAACACCAGGGAGATGCAGCAACACTTGAAGCCCCAAAGAAACCTCAGCCTTCCCCTGAGAGAAATGTCCACCCAACATACTGGAAACAAAACCATAACATCGAGGTGAGAAGTAGCTGTGTGTGGTGCTGTAAAAGTTCCTCTGTACATCTCAGCCCTTCTGCAAGGAATGTATGTGAAACACTTCCAAAATGTCCACCATAAGCAGCTCTCACTACTCAGGCCTCGCTCTGCTCTTCCTATCTTCTCCTCCAGTCCCATTTCTTTAGGTATTTCCACTATGGGCCCTTTATTCTTCATAGTTTCTCATTGTATCTGAGATGTCAGTAAAGAGCCATCAGTAAAACCCAGAAGCCCCTGTTGCAGAGCTCATGTTCTGTGGAAGGAGAAAAGGAAATTAAATAACAAATAGGGGAATTTTAGAACTGGGATTTGAGATCTGTGGAAGCAGTTGATGATATAATAGAAGAAGGATGGGTGTGAGAAGAAAGGTTGAAATTGAATTCATACCTGAAATATATGGAAAGATTCAGCCAATGGTAAAGCCTTCCAGGCAGCGTAATGGCCTTTCAGTAAGACCTGGCGTAGAGTCCTGGCTCCTGAAGCAAGTTAGTGTGGCTGGAATCTGAGGTACACAGGTGGAGTAGGAAGACATGAAGCCAGAGTTTGCAGTACTCAGATCATGTCAGGCCTGTAAGGTCATGGTTGAATTTTATTCCAAGTGCAGTAGGAAGTCAAGTCCTAGGAAGTTAATGAATTGTTTCATGGAACAGAGACAATCCATTGCTTAGGCCCTTTGCATGCTTTATAGGCATGTTCAGTAAAGATTGATGACAGTGGGGCATACATAAGAGACCTAATACCTATGAGGATCTTACACAAGAACAGATGACAAATGGAGAGACTGCTTCACACATCTTTATCTTTCGCATCTTCTCTGCTTGAAGCTACCCTGTTCCCACTTGGACCATCTGTTTCTTGGTTCTTCTTGATTAACTCATCACTCACTTTGGGTATTTTCATGTTTTTTTAGGGGGTACCACTTCATTTTTCCATATTTTTTGTAGGTTAATGTGGGGGAAACAAAATCCCAGTCAATGCAGAGTGATTATCCACACGGAGGCTGCAGTTCAGTTACTGGGATGATGTGTGAGCCACAATGTCATTGCAGTACTAATATATTAAGGACTGTTTCCTCTTTCAATTATATCAGATGTCCAGTTATTGTTGGCATAGCACCAAAGGTTTCCCAAATAATAGCTCATCTAACAAATAGTTCTATCTGCCATTTCTCATCAAATTTTCTAGTATTTGGGTCAAAACATCCTAATGGTTCATACAGCTTAAAAATACCCAATTTTATATCATGTGGTGCTGTAACTCACAGTCCACAGTGTATATAAAAATCCCACATTAATAAATTCCAGTTTAAATGCCTCTCAATCAAAATTAGGTTATCAATTAAATAAATCCCCATAAATGAGCATATCTAAGATAAATTAGATTAATCCAGTCAAATGTATATTCTCCAGCTGCACTGTAGTGTTCTCACCATTTTTCTTTAAACAACCAAAGTGCTGGTTTTAAATGCTTCTATTCAAGAGACAGCAAAATCCATTAATAATTCTTAAGCAAACAGCTGTATCTAATTCTCCTTTGGTCCCCATCCCCCACCCCTGTAAGCTTCAGCTTCCATTTGAATTACCTTGGAAGAAAAATACACAGAATCAGAGGTTTTCTTGTTAGACACATTACTCATCTAGGAAGGATCCCCTTTTGCTAGGTTTGCTTCTAAGCAGGGAAGGAAATTGCTACTGAGCCCATTTGCAAGTCAACTAGTCTAATAGATTTCTTTCTAGCTGTGTTTGTGCAGCTCCTCTTGTCCTTTTCAATGACACTCCTGTCTGGTTGGAATATATCCAGAATCCAGAGCCAGCAGGTCTCTTCTTCCTGGGATATACAAATGGACTGCTTCCCCTCCTGGACAAGTCAAGGAAAAAAACAGCTTTCCATGACCAAGACAAAACAATAAACTTAAAAGGAGGGAAGTTTCGTGGATTGAAAGTTTTCAGTTCCTGGTTTCTGGTCAGAAGAATAACAGTGTACCCTGAGATCCCAATGTTCCTGTTATATAACTTTCTTCAACAGAGCCTCATTTCCTAAAGTAGCCTCCTTTCATAGTGCCACGGGCTGGTGACCAAGCTTTTAACACACAGACTTTGGAGGACATTTAAGATCCAAACCATAACAACATCTGCATTTTTGTTTGTTGGCTTTTGAGGCAGGGTGTCACCTTAGCCCAGGATGACCTGAACTCACTCTATATCGCAGATGGGTCCTGAACTTATGGTGAATCTCTTACCTCAGCCTCCCAGGAGCTGGGGCTATCAGTGTGGGCCATGATGTCCAGCGCTGTTGGCTTGGAATGGAAATTTATTTCCCAGCTACTCAGCCAAATTGGAGGGCTGGAATTGGAAAATCCAGAGACTGTCCAGTCACTGGTTGTGATATTGGACTTGAACTGCAGATGTTTGCCTAATGGTTGTTGAGTTTGCATTGGACCAGTCTCTCCTTGTCATGCCTCATAGCAGTTGGAAATGTTTATTCTGTGCCATTATATGTTAAAATGTTTTGATTTTACTGAACTCACAATTAAGAAAGCTTGCCTTGTGTTGAGGGGACATTATAGTTGTATATAGGATAGTTATATCATGCTAGGTGGAATTATGATCTTGCTACTATCTTCATTTGGAAACTATGATGTAAGGAGATAGGGTTTGATGTCAAATTGACAAGGGGTGGACTTGTGATGGTCAGGCTTTGTTGTCAACTTGATCTCTTAAATTATTTTTGGTGGGTCTCCAATGTTGTTCACCAAGAAGGGAGCCCTCTCAATGGGGGGGGGGCAGGATGTAAGGCTCAGAGAAGCTAGAAATGAAAATCCCTTCCTGGGAGGGCAGTGGAGAAGGAAATTCCAAAGACTTAGGAAGCCATTAAGTCTGGGATAGGGTTGCAAGACCCTGCCCTAAGGCTATATAAAGGGGGAAGGAAATTTCTCTTCCTTCCCCTCTGCCTGTTTGCTATTGTGTGTTGGTGCTGGTGATGATTTTTTTTCTCTCTGCTTGGACTGTGAAAAGGGGTGCCAGCCTCTTTTGCCATTATGGAAGTTCCCCTGGATCTGTAGCTTCAAAAAATTCTTTCCTCCCATAACTGTGCCTTGTTTGGAGGTTCATCCAGTGGCATGTGGGTGAGTACTATGACAGTGATAAATATTCAATGCAGATAACTTGGTTAAACAAGATCAAATTATGGTATTTAGAATGAGAAACTTAAAGGTGGCTTCCACCACTTCCTTTCTAGGTAACTGCAAGGTCTAAATGAGACCAGATTTGATTTATGCACAGAGTACACATGTGGAGAATATCAACACCCTGTCCCAAAGTGCTGCAGTATGGAAGCTGGCTCATAAACTCTGCTCTGAGGTATAGTGTGACTGGGTTTTGCCCTGTAATTTGAGCACTTGAGTAACTCCTCTCTCTGCCTTGGGAAGAAGTTAGTAGGGAAATGAATGGAAGGATGGGAGGGCCCAAAATGTTTCCTCGCCTACAAGCCAAAAATCTCCATGACTAGTACTTTGTTCTCTTCACTCTGAGTGCTATAATAATGAAATATATGTCTATATGAAGACTTGTACATTAACATTTGTTGTAGTTAGCTCATGTGCTGCTGGGATAAACCTCCAAGCAAGGCAGTTATGGGAGGAAAGGATTTATTGAAGCTAAAAATTCCAGGGGAAGTTCTATAATGGCAAAAGAGGCTGCCCCTCCCCCCTTTTCACAGCACAAGCAGAGAGAAAAACCGTCACCAGCACCACATGCACAACAGCAAACAGGCAGGAAGGAGAGAGAGATTTTCCTCCCCCTTATATATAGCCTTAGGGCAGTGTCTTGCAACCCTTCCCCAGACTTGCTGATCCTTGAGTCTCTGGAATTTCCTTCCTGCACTGCCCTCCTAGGAAGGGGAGTTTGTTTCTAGTTCCACTGAGCCTCCTTACATTCTGCCCTTTACTGAGAGGGCTGCCTTATTGTAAAAAACCTCAGAGACCCACCCAAGATTACTAAACAGGTCAAGTTGACAACAAAATTTAACTATCATAGTATTCATAGTGATTCATTTGTAATAGCTAATACTGGGAAACACTCAAATGCCCATCAATAGAAGACAGCCAAATATAATGAGCTACCCAGCAATGAAAAGGAAATGACTACTAATATGTGCAATGACATCTCAAAATACGTATGCTGACTGAAATACAGATAAAGGAGTATGCATTGTATGGAATTATTTATATAAAATTCCAGAAGATGCAAATCAGTACTGTGTGGTGATAAGGAGGAGATGGATTAAAGCAGAGTTTATAAAGGTGTGTAAAGAAACATGGTGGTACATGCCTTTAATCCCAGTACTCGGGAGGCAGAGGTAGGAGGATTGCCATGAGTTCAAGGCCACCCTGAGACTACATAGTGAATTCCAGGTCAGCCTGGGCTAGAGCAAGACCCTACCTTGAAAAACCAAAATAAATAAATAAATAAATAAAAAGAGAAACTTTTGAAAGTTCCTAAACTGGGCACGGTGGCACAGGCCTTTAATCCCAGCACTCAGGAGGCAGAGGTAGGAGGATCCCCATGAGTTCAAGGTCAACCTGGAACTACAGAATGAGTGCACACACACACACACACACACACACACACACACACACACAGCATACACATTAAAAATAAGGTCAGGTCAGCAAAGAGAAGTGGGAGGTGTGCTGGGCTACTTATCTCTCTGTTGGAAAAACTGCTGTTACCTGTATAGTAATGAGGAATATTATAAATTCTCTCTCCTTCTCTCTGACAAGGTCTCATGTAGGCCAGGCTAGCCTCAAACTCACATTGAACTTCTGATCCTCCTACCTCTACTTCCCAAATTCTGGGATTATAGGCATGTGCCACTCCACCCAGTTTATATGGCGCTGGGTATCAACCCAGGGCTCCATGCATGGTAGACAAGCACTCTACCACCTGAGCCATATCTCCAAACCATGTATTATCTCTTTTAACTGAAGCTGTTCTCAGTTTTGAAAGACTTAACATATTCCTATCTTTTCTTCACAGATTTACATGGAGGAACAAAGGAAAAGAAACATTCAAACTAGCCATAAAAGATTTATTCCAATAAAAATATCTAAAAGTTTAATTTAGCCGGGCGTGGTGGCTCATGCCTTTAATCCCAGCACTCGGGAGGCAGAGGTAGGAGGATCGCCATGAGTTCAAGGCTACCCTGAGACTACATAGTGAATTCCAGATCAGCCTGGACTAGAGCGAGACCCTACCTTGAAAAACCAAAAAAAAAAAAAGTTTAATTTAGCATATTTCTTATAGGAAGCAGTCCTAGGGTTTGAGGAGGAAATGTGCAAGGCTAATTTTTATTATAAGTTCAAGGCACCCAAATGCTAGTCCTGGGTACACTCTCAGTAAGGAAGAAGTAATACATTAAAAACCCAGACTTCATACTCAGCATTGGTTTTCTTCTTTTTCCCAAGTCCCATGGATGATATTGAGATCGTAGCCAGAATCTACCTTAACTCTTGGAAATGTAAATTCCTGTTCAGTCATTTATTTCCTTACTCAGTGATACATGTTGAGCACCTGACACTGTTCTCTGGGTAGAGCAAAGAACAAGACGGACAAGGGTGCTTGACCTCATAAATCAAATAATCTAGCAGGAAAAACACATTTTTGAAAAGGATTCAAATTTAAAAATCATGTTGGTTAAGAAGGTTATCAGAAAAGCAAACCTATTGAAATGTGCGCAAGGTATGCAGGCTGTTTCTGATAAGGTACTGTGAAGGCGACCTCTAAGTATGGCCATGGATGCATGAACTATGTGAAAATCTGAAGTATAGGATCCCAGGCAGGGAGATTCGAAAGTGGCATAAGGCTCTGAGGCAGACACTAGCTAGCCTACTTAAGGAATATAAGGAGGTCATTATGACTGAGTTACAATGAAAAGGAGAAGAGATCAGAGATATTGTGGTTTTAGGCCACAGAAAGGAGCTGGCATTGCATTCTAAGAGTGATGGGAAGCTAGACGGTAGAAGTGCTCTGGGCCCTCCACTGAAGCTCAGAAAAATCTTGTGGGTCTGGGCTGGTGAGATTGCTCAGTGGTTAAGGCACTTGCCTCCAGTGCCTAAGGCCTCTGGGTTCAATTCCCCAGTACCCACATAAGCCAGACCCACAAGGTGGTGGCCCTGGTGCGCTCTCTCTCTCTCTCTCTCCCTCTCTCTCTCTCTCTGCTTGAAAATGAATAAATAAAATATTTAAAAAAAGAAATATCTTGTGGGTGAAAGTTGGCATCAGCATTTTTATCTAGTCTCTTCTGCAAGCAACCATATTTTCTCTACCACACCACATGATATAAAAGTTAAGAGAAAACTGAATTTGTGCTAGAAACCAAGAAAGGGGCTAGTCATTTGCTATGGATGTTGGAGGATTTTTGCAAGATACAATGTCAATGGGAACCATTTGAGAAAATGGCCAATCCAACCTACTGCAACTCAGTCACAAGAAGGAATGACTAACAAGAAGCCTGGATCCAGCATAACCCACCTACTTACTTAGAGGCCGGAGTGAGAGTGGACCAAGATAGAATCTAGGGGTGTATCTGGATCCTCCTGAATCACTCTAGAACAGTTTACCTAATAATGCAGTTCATACCAGACAGGTTTCCAGTGTTACTTATATGCCTTCCACAAGGATAATTGTGTTTGACAAATATCCAGGGTATTATCTTAGCAAGACTTGTGAATTCAGCTTGACATGACTACAGCCATCTTGAATTGCTGCACTATTCTTGCCTCAGAGAAACCACAGTCACTTTTTCCTGCACAGGTTCACAGAAAACTATACATAGAAAAATAAATCTAAGTGATATGTGACACTGGACCCACCTAGGAATGTTCCTGACTCTTTGATATTAGTTTAAGATAAACCATATACATCATAGCTAGGTTATCCTAACCAATAATCATCTCTTTCTGATCGAAATTTTTGGGGTTCACTTGGTCTTGCTGCTCCCTGGCCCATACTTCTACTACTAATTCTTCAATAAATTGCACTGTGTGACAAGTCTGGATCAGTAAACTACTTCTCTTTGACCTCATGACACCTTGAGATCAGTACTCAGGCATGATGACTCAGTTGCCTCAGAATACTATCTAACAGGCTCAACCTTGCCCTGCAAAGAATAAAGACAATTATGTAGCAAGCATATTACAATTATGCAACAAGCAAGCAATTAAAGGTCATTAGTTTACAATTCAACTTCCTAGCCACAACTGCCTTCGGACTGGGTTCCTTTTACACAACCCCTAGACAGTTTTATACCTAAACTTGCAAAAGAAAATTCCACTAAAATCAAAATTAGAGCGTAGATCCCTTTGTTGGAATATCACATAAACTCTAAGAGACTAACTTCCCATGCAAGACAATCCGAAAGCATTCTAGGCCTCCTTCTATAAGAATGTGCAAACAGGGCTGGAGAGATGGCTCAGCGGTTGAGGCACTTGCCTCCAGTGCCTAAGGCCCCGAGTTCAATTCCCCAGGACCCACATAAGCCAGACCCACAAGGTGGTGGCCCTGGTGCTCGCTCTCTCTCTCTCTCTCTCTCTCTCTCTCTCTTTCTGCTTGAAAATGAAAAAATAAAAAAGAATGTGCAAATAGAAAAAATTATAAAGATGATAAAGAGACAAGAGACGAAGAAGGTGGGAGCAAACCCAGGAATCAGAAAACTACCTTCCAACAAAATATAGTTCCTACAACAAATAAGAGAAATTTCAGGAAAAAAAATCTACATCGAGTTTTTCCAAGATTCAAGAGGACATTGAAACTTCTAATCCGGAGTCCATAATCATGAAACATTAATGAAAACAAGATCTAGACAATTTTTCTGGATATGAGAGTTTGGCCGATGTGTCTAAGACCCCAGTTTCTGAACTCCATTCTATCATCCTTGCAAACACCTGCCTTAGAGTATGTGCTCAGAAGACAAGTTAAGGCAACAATCATGGTGTCAACTATCTTGTAAGCCTAGGTCAGCACAACTGATCCACACGAGCAGTCCTTCCTCTGCCCACTGGGCTTCCCTCTGGTTCTTGCTTAGTCTTCCAAGTGGAGACCTCGCTCAGCCTCCCAGTGCTAGGGTTACAGTCATGAGCCTCCAAACCCAGCTTAGGACAGCAACTTTTTCAAGTACAGGGAGACCGAAGTCCTCCTTACTTACGTGGGAGCAAAGGCAGAAACAACTCAAGAGGAAACATCTAAGGTCCTTAAACCAGGAGACACCAGACCTTATAAAGTCAGTTTTGCTTATGGTGTCTGCCCTCCTCACTTCCATCCAGACTTTAGAGGAGAAAGCTTTGCGCGCCCTCTAGAGGACCGAGCATGCATAGCACTACTCCGTGTGTTCTGCATTGATACGTTGTACATGTGAGCTACTTGAGGTTGGCCAGAGTGTCCCTAGGTCCTGGTACTTGAGGGTCTGCAGAACTATGTTAGGGAAATGAAAGCAACTATGATAGATGTAAGAAATTGACATAGATGCAGTGGTGATATTTACCATCCCTTGCTCACTCACATCTCCTATCTTCTTTTCTATTTTGCCTCATCCATATTATAGCTAACAATTTCATACCTTTGCACACTGAATCTATCCCTTACGTCTCACAATTCAATGGAGGCAGATAGATCTGTGCCTAAATTTCCTGCAGGAAAAAGTACCATTTGATTAGGAGGTTTAGTTAGCTGTTAAAAGACACACAGCCAGAAGGAGAGAACCAAGCTAGGTTTTCCTGACTTTGATTTCCAAGGTCAGAGAGGCCACTTTACTGTTTACCTTTGGATATTTGCTAGTTTGTCTGTAACAGCCCGTGTGCGTGCTCACACACATTGCATAAAAGTTGACAGAATGAAGCTAACTTTCACTCTTCTACCTGATTTATGAAAAGGATCAGATTGTATAGCAAAAAAAACCACAAAAACATTGGTTCTCAAGCTTGGTTACGCATTATAATTATCTGGAGGAATTTTGAAAATTCCTAGCTCCCTGAGCTTCATCCAGAGCAATTCTCCTGAACTGGTTTAGGGAGTACAGTATCCAGATATTCAATGGATTTATAAATACACCTAAACTGAGAACCATTGCAGTACAGAAAATTTTCAAGAAAGCATTTTTTTAAATCTGTAGTACCACCACTCAGAGATAACCACCACTGTTAATATTTTGGTGAATTTCTCTTCACATGGAAACCCACATCCATTTTTACAGAAGAAGGATATCATGCAAGTTGTTTTATTATTTGGTTTCTTTGTTACCCACCCCCAAAGCTTATGTTTTGAATGCTTGGTTGCTAGTTGATGGGATTAGGGGAAAGTAATCAGATCATGAGGGCTAACCTCATTAATGAACTAATCCAATGAAGCATTTATACACTGATAGTATTATTGGGAGGTGGTACCAAGTTAGAAATGTTGGTGTTGCAATTACCTTTTTGTTGCTGGGACAAAGCACCTGACGGAAAGCCACTATAGAAGGAAAGGTTTTATTTTGTCTTACAGGCATGAGGGGAAGCTTCATGATGGCAGAGGAAAGCATGGTATCCGTACAGGTTGGGCATTACCTCTGCCACAGCAGGTGGAAAACAGCAGCAGGAGATCTCTGGTCATGGGGAGCTGGTTATAACACCCCAAAACATACTCCCAACAACACACCTCTTCCAGCAAAACTCAACCTCTGAAATTGCTACCACACCAAGCATTCATAAAACACGAGTTTAGGGGGGACACCCAGTTAAAACCACCACAGTCAATGTATACTCCAGAAGGGTGTTTCTTGACCCCACCCCCTCCTCTCTGACTTTCACTATCATGAATGGGGTGAGTAGCCTCCTCTGCCACAGTGCTCTGCCTTCGTGATGTCCTGCCTCACCTCAGGCCCAAATCAATAGAGCCAGCCAACCACAGTCTAAAGCCTCGGAAACAAGACACCAAAACCAACCCTTCCTCTTTTAAGTTGATTATCTCAGGTGTTTTGTAAAAATATGGAAAAGCCGACTCCTTTACCCTACAGTGTGAGTGTGGCAAATATATATGTTTACACAAACACATATTCATATCTTTATATATGCCATTGTATAAGCATTAATATCTCATATAAAATCTTCTACATCTAAAAATACCCTGTTAAAACCAACATATTAGTTGACAATATGCTACCAGGCTTGTTATCACAGTATTTATTTCTCTAATCTAATTTTGGCTTCATTACAGCATCCACAATTCACTTACATTAAGAAAGAGACAAGAAGAGAGAAAAGAAAGTATAAAAGGCAAATCAGAGAAAGAGAAAACCCAGCACTCTTCCTTGGCTTATGTTGAGCACATATTGGAATTGTGAATGATGACATGCTCTATTCTGATTTCCAAGCACATCAGTTGGTGATGTTCTAGTTCCTAATTTTATCTCACCACAGCCCGTTTTCTGTAGTTGAGGGCTGGAAACGACAAGCATAGCATCCTCAGGTGGCCAGTTCCCGGCACACCATCCAGTTGCCACAATAGGTCACTAAGAGATAAAAGACTTTGCTCTGAGCAAAGGCGTTCAGATGGAGCACATTGGTTTTCAGAATGTTGACAAGGTCCATCTTCAGAAAGTTGGAGCCATCTTGCAGAACACTAGGCTCTGGATTATTGTCCACAGGGATTTGCTGTAAAATGAATAGGAAGATGTGTCTTCCCCCAATTATACCACTAGCCATTGTTTTAGAAATTACCTTGCAATTGGGCTAGGGAGATGGTTAAAGGTACTTTCTTGCAAGGCCTGATAGCTGGGGTTCAATTCCCTAGTATCTACTTAAATCCAGATGCACAAAGTGGTGCATGCCACTGGAGTTTGTTTACAGTGGCAGGAGGCCCTGACACATCCAAACTCATTCTCTGTCCCACTCTCAAAAAATTAATAAAAATTTTAATAAAGTTATTTATTGCTAATAATTATATAAATTGTATGAGCAAGTCTTGTGATGGTACCCCCATTTCACTCCCCCTGTCCCCAACCCGCATTTCTTTGAAAAAGAAATAACCTTGCAATCGCTGAAAGGCTGAGAAAAGAGGAATAATTAAGTTCATAGGCTTTGGTGTTACAAATATTGGGATTAGAGTAAGGCATGATGGTGCATAACTATAATCCCAGCATTTAGGAAGCTGGGGCAAGAGGATCATGAGTTTGAGCCTAAACTACATATCAAAACCTTGACTCAAAGAAAAAGAAATATAAGTAAGTAAGTAAGTAAGAAAGTAAATATTGGGATTACATCCAAGTTCCGAGTGACCTTGAACCAATGAGGTTCACTCTCTAAGTGTCCATTCCCTTTTTTGGAAAATGGCTATGATGATGATAACTATTAAGTAAAATAAGTATATAAAATGTTAGCCTGTTCTTAAAGCTAAATAAATCCTGGTTATTTGTGTCTATGTTTGATCTAACAGGGTATATGAGTTCAGTTTGGGGCACTTGTTTAATTGTTGTTTTGTTGAGGTAGGGTCTCACTCTAGCCCAGGCTGACTTTAGAGCTCACTCTACAGCCCGAGCTGGCCTTGGACTCCTATCCATCTTTCTGACATCAACCTCCCAAATGCTGGGATTAAAGGCGGATTTAACTAAACATAGTCTCTCCCTTGTTTATCCAATCTGATGATGTGTTTTGAAAACTGAAAGTGTTTGCATTTCCGAGGAAACAAACTGTCACAAAGAGACTTCCAAAGACCAGCAACTAATACTAGGTAGAAATGTTTTTCAACCTGAGGAGACAGCCAATAGGAAGTCAGGGTCCTTTAATCTAGGATTGGCTTTAGGGATGTTGACCTACACAGTCACACAGGATCCCACACTCACGAGGGTGCTCTCCTTGCTTTAATGCTCTGCGGCTTCATCTTGAGAGGCTTAGTATTGCATATCTGAATGTGTGACAGTGAAGTTCAATGAGACAGTGGAGCCTGAACCTGGGCAATAGGGTACATGGTATGTATCTGTCATCCCTTGCGTACAGTCTTGGCAATGCTGAATGCCGAAGACTTCCTCCAGGCGCTACATCACACATGGAGCCTGGGATGAGTCATAAGTAAGGGTTTGAGGGAAGATGCTGGGACAGACAGGTCAAGGTTTCTACTCAAACTAGAATTTGCTTCTGTTCTAGAAGGAAATTGATGGTATGAACAACGGGGAACCCTACTATGTCCTTTCTTCTTTGTGTTGTTTCCCTGAGTTAGCCAGCCTGGTAAGTTGTTAGTAATAACATAAAAAGAAAGGAAAGATAAAGCAACCAGCTCTCCCTTTTCTTCTTCCTCCTTCCTCACTCCCAGCAAGTCAAAGGCAGAATGTGAATCGAGCATGTGCTCTCAAGAAGTGAAATTAAGACTCTGAGCTCAATTTGTGAAACATTTCTAATTGTCTTCTATGAAGGAAATACATGTTTTTATGAACTACAAAATAAAACAACTTATAATTCGATACATGGGTTAAATGTTCTTATATGTATATAAAATTGATATTACATAACTTTGTAAAAATGAATGGGAAAATTCATGCTAACTATTAAAATTTTTATCTGTGTGTTTGATATAAACATGTGTTTGAATACACATCTGTGTGTGTGGGGGTGAATGAGGAGACCAGAGGTTGATATCAGGTGTCACCCTCAATTGCTCTCTGCCTTTTATTTGGGATAGGCTCTCTCACTAAACCTGGAGCTCACCAATTCTGCTGGACTAGCTAGCCTGTGAGCCCTTGGGGATTCTCCTGTTTCTATCTTCTCATGGGTGTGGGGGGGCAGCTTTTACATGGGTGCTGGGAATCTGAACTTGGATTTGAACTCCTCATGCTTGCCTGGAAAGCACTTTACCTACTAAGTCATTACCTCAGCCTGTCATGATATAAATTTTAGCTTTCATAGAACAACACTAAACAGTGGTTCAAAATATCATAGGAAATCAAAAGACAAAAAAAGAAGAGAAACTTTATAGTTTACAGCCTTTAATGGCACACTTCCCTTCCTTTTTGAACAATTTTCATTTTGCCTCATAAATTATGCAGCTCCCCTGCGGCGGCCTTCAGCATGTGCAACATGTGACTTTGATTGAAGTCTTACTCGAGGAAATGAAGTTACATCATCTGGGAGCAAAGGAATGATGGCCCCTTGTTAATTCCTCCATGGTGCCCTCTGACCCTGTTCCACTCCCATGGCCACAGAGCAAAGGGCAGGGAGGAAACAGACTCATGGAAAGACTGCTCTCTGTACCATGGCTTGGCACCAGCTCCATCCATCCTCAATCACACACACACACACACACAAACACACACACACACACACACACACACAACCTGCAAGTTCTATCAAAGCAGGAGACAGCACTTTCTCAATTCTGCTCATAGCTCTCTCGTTCTGATTCTTCACAGACGCTCAAAGATCAATCACCTTTCCTCTGAACTCGCTTTCAAAGCTCTCCCTTGCCTCTTGTGGGGCACTCCCCACATAGAATTGGAGTGTACTAAAAAGAAAAGCCTGGCACACACCTTTAATCCCAGCACTTGGGAGGCAGAGGTAAGAGGATCGCAGTGAGTTTGAGGCCACCCTGAGACTACATAGTGAATTCCAAGGTTAGAGCAAGACCCTACCTCGAAAAACCAAAGAAAATAAAAATAAGGAAGGAAGGAAGGAAGGAAGGAGAAAGACAGGAAAGTCAAGATTGTGCTGTAATGCCAACCGTGCCTGTGGAGGAAGGTGTAGCATGTCAAGAGAAATCTGAAGGCTTCTAGGAGTGGCTTCTTGCTAACAGAGCAGATGGCCCTGTTTGATAGCCCAAGAAATTGGTTTGTTTGGAGATGTAAGGTTTGGAGGTGAATTGGGGTATATCACCTAGTAGAGAAAAAGCAATTAAGATCTGTAAGAGAAATCTGTGAGAGGTGAGGGAAAGGAGGGAAAAGGAGAGTTTGCAGAGGACTTTTAGGAATAGAGATAACTAATGCTTAATTTTAATTTGCTTTTTTGTTGTTTTTTTGAGGCAGGTCTCACTCTAACCTAGGCTGACCTGGGAACTTACTCTGTAGCTCAGGGCTGATCTTGAACTCATAGAAATCCTCCTACCTAAGCCTTTCAAGTGCAAGGACTAAGTGACCAGCTCTTAAATTGCTTTTTCTGTAATGATGTAATACTCTCCCCTCTTACCTGTATCTACACAGTGCTTTGTAATTGTGTGTCTGTGCTTGCTTTTATTTATTTTTGGGGGGGTGTGATTTATTTATTTATTTCTGAGATAGGGTCTCACTCTAGTCCAGGCTGACATGGAATTAACTATGTAGTCCCGGGCTGACCTCAAATTCACAGCAATCCTCCTACCTCTGCCTCCCAAGTGCTGAGACTAAATGCATGCACCACCACACCCAGCTGTGCTTGCTTTTTTAAAATAGAAGACAAAAGAAGAAATAAAGTTCCTATTATGGCAATGGATAGACTGATGTGAAGTTCTGGGGATGATCCATGACTTTCACTGAATGGTTTGAAAGACCTGCATACCACCCCCACACACACACTGAGACAACTTCCCCCAACCTGAGAGAAGGCACTGGACTTTGGAGGTTCTAGAATGGAGGTGTGAACCAGTCCTGTCTGGACCTTAAAGGCAAGGCCAGCTGAGCTGTGCTCTGAGATCTGTCCACATTTGTGATCTGGCCTTCCCTTCCTTCCAAGAGGGATTTTCACTTTTGCAGATGCAATATAGGCTGATCCTCTCAGGACTGATGATGGTGGGGATGACGAGACATGGCCTTTGGGGCTGGGAGAGAATGGGGAGCAATGAGAAAAAATTGACACTTACCTTCCCAGACTGTGTCAGCAAGTGCTCTGTGAATATAGCTATTTGTTTCCACTCACGGGGAAAGAGGGCTATCTTTTCAGGATGACCTGCTCTTTCAGTTCTCCTACTTTTCAAAGTGAGACCTTTAAAGTTCCTCGCTGGAACCAGAGGCACTGGATATCCCTTAGCCAGTGACTCAAAGGAGAGCTGGCTGAAAGTGCCAGCAAGAGAGCTGACACACCCCAGTTTTGAGACAGGAAACAGATTAACAGAATATCTCCTCCTCTCCCTCCTGGCTTCATGCACCCCTCCCCAGCCCAGGAGCCAGGGCATTGCCACCTGGTCATGACCATTCCACGTGCACCTCCCGCTGGGTGCAGTGTGCAGTGTGCTGGGAAGCAAACCTCCCCTGGCTCCCTGCCACAGAGATACCTTACTCAGCCCCACCTGGCAGCCCTGCAGGGGCACTAGCCACTGCTTCCTCGCAGTCCCTCCATGTCGTGTCATGGCCCAATCTGTGCTGTGGAAGTCAGCAGGCTTTTGCCACTCAGGGTTCATGACCTTAGCATTTAGTCATCTCCCCCCTCCATGGCCCTTGCCATTTTTTCATTCCCCTCAAATTTGTTTTAATCTCCATCTCTCCTGTGTATAAATCGGTTAACTTAACAGCTGGAGAGGGAGTCTTTCCTTATTTACAATCCTCCAAGGTACCTTTTTGGGGATGTGGCTAAGGAACTTTGAGGTGACTTGGGTATAGCTTAATTTTTACATGTTGCATAGAAAATTCTTTGGAAGGTAGAAATGAGATAGGGGGATTCTAGGCAAAGGACCCCAGGCTGAAAACTCTTAGAAATAACTCCTCTTTGGTGGCAGAGGGGGAAGGGAGTCTGGAGATTGGAGAGAAGAGACTGCTGCTGTCAGTGGCGACAATACCTATCATTTACATGGTAGTGACCCTTTGCCAGCCATTATACTTAACCATTGACTTGCTATTGAACCCAATGTTCCAACAACACTGTAGGATAACTTTCAAATATATTTATATCTATTTATTTGAGAGAGAGAGAGAGAGAGAGAGAGAGAGAGAGAGAGAGAGAGAGAGAGAGAATGTGAATATGGGCATGCCAGGACCTCCTGCCACTGCAAATGAACTCCAGATACATGCACTACTTTGTGGGTCTGCCTTTACATAAATACTGGTGAACTGAACTCTGTGTCTTCAGGTTTTGCAAGCAAGTGCCTTTAACCACTGAGCAATCTCCAGCCCAGGGATAACTTTTAATATCATCCTTTTGCTGATGTAGTTCAAAAACTTAGACAAGTTTCCCCAAAGTAACAGAACCAGCTTCTGAGCTGGAATTTGAAACCAATCCTGTCTAACTTCAATACTCAATGACTAAATTATATTGACTTGACAAGAGAATGAATGGCTGGATTTGCAGAGAAGCAGATAATTGAATTAGAAGATGTCTGGATAAATTTCCAGAGAAGCTAATGGCCCTGTTCTTCATTTTGTGGGAGAGGAGGCACTGTGGTGGCTTCCTGCCCCTCACCAGTCTGATCCACCACTCTCAAGGGAAGTGTATCCTGGTTCTGGTAATATCGGCACTCTTCATTCCTAAGAGTACTAAGAGAGGCTGAAGTAATCCCCAAGAGCTGGTGGGGAAGTGGGGGGTTAAAACCATCCCATATCTTCCATCCATGCCAGCATTTCAATATCCCTAGGTAAGACTCAATGCAGAATCCATACCGGCAATACTTTCTAAAACAAGACATTGTGTGACCTAATTGTCTTATACTGTCTTAAACCATTCCCTTGGTTCTAGAACTGCTTTGTATTCCACAAGCATGCAGTTTTGGAGGAAATGCTATAGAACATGATAGTATGAAGGAGACCTTTCCTTCACATAACAGCAAGCTCAAGGCATGGAGGGGTTTAGAATCACAGACTTAGAATCAGGTTCTAACCTGGTTGTTTACTAACAGCATGACTTTGGGCAAGATGCACCTTGCTGAAATACAGAGATTTAATGCTCTGTTGTTCTCTGAGAGGTGCCTAGAGTCCTTGGGAGGAGTAGGTGCTCAACAAGTGGGAATGCACTCCTATGCGTAATGGCATTTAGCTATTAGGGCCAGGTTAGGACAGCGTCTTTTACTTTTTCCTGATTATCAGATGTATAAGAGTGCATACAGGAAAACTTGTGTGAACTACCAGGGTTTATAGCAGTTGGCGATTGTGAGGAACTTTATCATGTCCAGAGCACTCATTCAGATGTTATGACTTGAGCAAGAGAAGAGCCAGCACAGTGTTGGACAGGATGCTATTTCTAGGCTTACTATACACATCAGGGAAGGGAGGCTGGGAGGAGGGAATTCTCTTTAGTCCTGTGGCTTGTCAGGAACAGTGTTTCTGCATCTGGGTGTTTTATTTCTGACACACAATGTCTTTCTATGTAAAGGCCAACAGTTTTCCAGAGATAAGGAACAGTGAACGAAGTATTAGGCTGGGGTTCATGAATGACAAGGCACTGCCTGATTAGATAGTGGGGAGAAAATTGGACTTTGAGATGATTGAGTAAAAAGCAAAGAGAAAACCTTGACCTGGTAGGAAATAACCCAATCTTAGGGCTAAGGGAACATGGGGATTGATAGGTAGTGAGGACCAGAGCTGAACTCTTTCCATGCACACATAGAGATCCTTTAGGAACTCTGACAACTTGCCTAATTCTACATCTGCAGCACCTTAACTGAGTGGACACATTTCCTCAAATAAGGAAAACCTCAAATTCTTGACAAGTCATGACTGCTGATTTCAGAGTTTTAAAACCACCCCAACCAGTAATGCAGGTTACAATGGGGAAATACCTGTCACACTGATTAGAGAGAATAATTTTAAATTCCAGACATATTTCTACCTGACTCTTGTACATGTGCCCCCCCCCCGTTTTTGTAAAATTTATTTGTCTCTTTCAAGCCTCAGTTTTAGTCTCTAGTATCAAGGGAGGTGAGATTCTTCATCCTTAGAGTATGGATACTCAAGGAAGGGGGTGGGTGACTGCTTACAATGCAACCTTCCAGACACAAAGTGGCATTGATATTCATAATCTCTCAGTGGCTGCATATTAGGTCTCACAAGACCTGCATATTAAAAGGAAAAAAGAAACACCACAACAGCATCAAAATAGAAGAAAGTCTAACTGGAAAGAAGGGAGGGAGTTGGAAGGGGAAATGGGGGTTGTGGGAGGGGATTATGATAATGATATATTGTCTGTATTTGTGAAAGTTTTCAATAAAACGTTGAAAAAAGCAATATGGATACTCAGATTCACTGACAGTAGACAGCTAAACACAAACAGCAACTCAAGTCTTCTCAGAATTGCTTACCAGTGAAGAAGGGCCAGAAATGTTTGGATGAGAAATGGAGGGTGTTCCTAAGCCTGATTATAATCCTTTAAGGCTATTTAAACTTTTGAGTTCTGAGCTTTTGAAAATCAGTGAATTGAGGGATGAGATGCTCAGTCAGTAGAATGAATGACAAGCGTGAGGATATGATTTCGATTCTCCAGTACCCACATAAAAGATGCCTCATGTGGTAGAGGGCATTTGTAATCCCAGCACTGGGGGGTCAGAGACAGGAGGATATCTGGGGCTTACTGGTCAGTCAGTCTAGCCTAATTAGTGAATTCTGGACCAATGAGAGACCCTGTCTTGAAAAGAGATACACAATGTCCCCGAGGAACAATACCCAAGGTTGTCCTCTGGCCTTGACAGTCAGGTATACATGTATATACATCCCTATATCCACATATGAACATGCCACCTACACACATGCACTCATGCACACATGCAAAAATGACAGATTGAATATATGTAATCCTAACAACAAAGATGAAATATGAAGAAAAAAGCCACAAAGTAACTGGAAAGTTTTTTAATTTTAGCAAATATTAATTATACAAAATAATGTTTCATTGTGAACATCGTGGCATTTCTATGTGTACATTACATATTTTATGATATTTACGCCATCACTCTCTCTTATTCCTCTTCCCCTATGCTTCCATACGTAGTCCCACTTTCTACTTTTCACATCTTTCCCCAGATGTTTCCTCCAGGTTCCACATTTGAGAAAAAACATACAAACTTATCTTTCTGAGGGTGGCTTACTTTAGGACAAAGCTGTGACCAGAGCAAAGATCAATGAATAAGAAACTAAGAAAACTTTTTTTTTTTCTGGCACTGGGGTTCAAACCCAAGGCTTATCACAAGATAAACAAGCACTCAACCATAAAGTTGCATTCCCAGTACCATAAAGCATGTTTTTTTAAAAAAAATATTTATTTGCTTACAAGGAGAGGGGAAGGGGAAGAGAGATGAGAGAGAGAGAGAGAGAGAGAGAGAGAGAGAGAGAGAGAGAGAGAGAGAGAATGGATGCACTAGGACCTTCAGCCAGTGGAAATGAACTCCAGATGGATACACCAATTTGTGCATCTGACTTTATGTGGGTACTAGGGAATCGAACCTGGGTCCTTAAGCATTACAGACAAGCCCCTTAACTCCTTAGCCATCTCCCAGCCCAGCATGTTTTATTTATTTATTTTTTACAGAGAGAGAGAAAGGGAGAGAGAGAGAGAGAGAGAGAGAGAGAGAGAGAGAGAGAGAGAGAGAGAGAGAGAGAATGAGCACCAGGGTCACCATCTTGTGGGTCTGGCTTATGTGGGTCCTGGGGAATTGAACCTGGGGCCTTAGGCACTGGAGATCAGTGCCTTAACCACTGAGCCATCTCTCCAGCCCATGTTTTATTTTTTTAAAACAGAGATGTTTGTACACTTATGTCTATGTTAGCATTAGGCACAATAACCAAAGGAGGAAACAACCCTGGGTTCACTTACTGTTGACTGGATGAAGAAAAGGTGGTTTATTCACACAAGGGAACTCACGCTTGAAAAGGAAGGAATCTCTAACACTTGCTGCAACATGAATGAACTCTGAAGACACCAAGAGGAGTGAAAGAGGCTGCAATATACAATAATTCAATTTAGATGAAGCAGCTAGAGTCATCAAATTCCTATAGTGAATATAATGGTGGTTTTCAGGGGCTAGGAATAGGGTGAAATGGAGTGTTGTGTGGTGGTAGAGCTTCAGTTTCCCACAAGTTCTGGAGACTTAAGACATAAAAATGTACATGAATGCCACTCAACTTGATAAGATGATAAGCTCTAAGTCACACATCAGGAATTAATGTATATAATGAATTAATGCCATTTATTCAATAAAAATGAATTTGATTCCATTGTATCCTACACGTGGTACAAGATGCTGTGTGACAGTGGTGACTCTCTTTACCCCCATAGGCTGAAACATGTACAAAACCAGAGTATTTGGATTTTCTTAGCTTTCTTCCCGTGTTACTTCATAGAACACCACAGGATCAACTATTATCATCAACACAATCCCCATCACCACTTTCGCCATCACAACTTCTTAGTAATTGTTATGCTTTTACTTGGTTATTTGATTTGATTCATGCCATGAACCCTCTCCTTTCTCCTCCGACCTGAGTTTCCTAAGTTAGGCCAGGGTTGCATCTCTTGTTTTCTCAACAAAGGTATACCTTCTACAAAACATCTCCACCGCTAACAAAACACTGAACACACAGAAGCTCAATATGGACTCTGTGAAACATGAAGAGATAACACTGGCCCTGTGTCCATGGCCAATATAATGACTACTGACTGAAGTCATGAAACCACCCCAACCACACAAGCAGGTGGCAAAACAGTAAGGAAGTATTTGCATAAGATATTGGAAAAGACATTTTTAAAATTTTTATCTTTTTCCATTGTTGACAATGAAGAACAAGTATGTAATGTATTTTGATCTGATTCCCCCAATTATACTTTTATTCCCTTTCCATGAACACCTTTCTTCTTCCCTACTAATTCCCATTTTATTTTCATGTCTTTTTTTAAGCACAATTAAATTAGGGTTGTTTTCATGATCATGGGTAGAAGTTATTTGCCATGAAATGAGAAATAGTAGTTACACTGCTGATGAACCTGACTCCCCTATCCCAGAAAACATTAGCGGACATTAACTACTTACTATGGGATGGATGGAGTCTCATGTATCCTGGAGAAGACATTTTAAAAATCCAGCCATGATTCTCCCACTTGCAATGTACAGATGTGGCCTCTTTGTGTTATGTGAGTTCTTTTTCCACCTCACTAATTCTGCAATGTTATGTCCTTGCATGTACACGTTTGTTCATGGAGTTACTCCTCATTCTGTGTAATAATGCATTTAACTCATGTACCACATTCAAACCACAAGGCCTTAGAGAGTGGAAAATAAGGGGTGATGTCATAGGCATTGATGGTGACGACAATGAATGATGTGATATTGCCTTCTAAGATGATCTGTAATGAGAGAGCTCCAAGCCAGAGTCGACACATTCAAATCCTGCTCTTCAGAGAAACTCTACTTTCAGCTAGACTCATATTATGCATTCATCAGCTATTGGGTTTTTGTTTGTTTTGTTTTGTGGCAAAGGACACTGAATCCAAGACCTTCTGCATATGTAACAGGCAAGTGCTCTGTCACTGAACTATGCTCTCAGTCGTCATAATTAGTGGGTAAAGTGCTTGCCATGTAAACAGGAGATTGTATCCCCAACACCCATTAAAAAAAAAGCCAAGTGCCTATAATCCCAGCACTGGGACAGTGGATCCCTGGGGATTGCTGACTAGCTAGTCCAACCAAATTGGTGAGTTCCAGGTTAAATGAGAAACCCTAACTCCAAAAATAAAGGTGGAGAACAATTAAGGAAGACACCTGATGAAGACCTTTGGCACATGCACAGTTGCACACTTAAACACACACTCTCTTAAATATGTGCACACACATATATGAGTACACACACACACACACACACACACACACACACACACACAGAAAAGAAAGAAAAGGGTACTGGAAATTCATCACTGTTCCACAGCTTCCAAATCCAACAGTCCTCTTACATTCCATGATTTCTCAATTTTGAGCATTTTACATTGTTAGGAGACTTTCAGACAAACCATCCCCCAGCCAAATAAAGACCACACAAACAATAACCCCCCTCAACAACAACAAAACAAATAAACCCCAACCAACAACAAAACAATCCTGCAGCCTCTCTGAGCCAGCCTTTGCAGTTTTCTGAGGTTCAGAAAGCTGTTTGTTAGCTTTGTTTTCAGGTCAGTTTCGCTGCCAGCCCAGGAGGTGGGCGTGCTGAACGCACATGCTCAGGACCTGGTGTACTCCAGCTTCTCTCACACGTCTGGCCAGGCTGCTGTTCACGTGAAGCAATGCTCAGCAAGACCAGGAACACCTAGGTCTGCCAACCAGATGTCTCTGGTGAATGCAGGTTTAACGTCCAAGGTTATAAACTGCTGAGAAGGGAATAGGGAAAGAGCATATCTATGCTGTCTATGGTCACCAAAATGAAAGTAGATCTCCTTCAGGCCACTGACTTTGAACAAGACAGACTCTCCATGTCCTGTAGCTCTGGACAAGTTACTTGCTCTTTCCGAACAAACCAGGTTCATTGTGCATAAAATAGGGGCAAAAAACTCTTTCTCAGAAAAGTGCTGGGAGTGAAGATCATGCATGACAAGAACCAGGTGCATCAGAAAGCCTCAGAAAGAAACAACAGGTGTCACTATAATAACAAGAACAGTTCAATGGTTCCTACTAGTAGTTGCTCTGAAAAGATGGAAGGTTTTAACCAGGCATTTAATGCCTTTAATCCCAGCACTCGGGAGGCAGAGGTAGGTAAGGGGATCACCGTGAGTCCAAGGCCATAAGACTACATAGTAAATTCCAGGGCCTGGAAAAACCATGGTTTTGGCCACCACAGCTTGATGCCAACAGCCATTATTATTTTTTTTATTGTCCATAATGAGTTACATTATTTAGTGGGCAAACAATGAGTTGTTATCCCCAATTCCCCGATGCCCTCCCATCCCCAATCCGCTAGATAACCTCCTCCATGGGTCATCTGGATCAGTCCTTGTGACAGGGGACCATACATAGATAGCCTAGTATTCAGCCAGGTTCAGCAGCCATTATTATGCTAACTCATCATTACCCATCTGTTCTTCCTCCATTTGGTGGGGGGAGGGGACTGGGGATGAAATCCAGGGGCCTGTACATGCTAGGCAAGTGCTCAATGATGAAATTATATTACCAGTCACTTCCTTTCTCTTTTGACAGTAACACATATGATGAAACCTCACAAATCTCTAGTTCAGGTCACTTTGATCTAATAAATTAGGTAGAGATAAGGAAACCAGAAAACGTGCCATTGGTGGCAAATGGAGTCAGGGCTGATGGAAACTTCACCTGGCCTAGCCCTGACACACTTCGGATGAACCTCCGTCCAAAGTTCCATGGCCAAATGAGACTCACTTTTGTGTTTCAAACACTTTGGTTTCCTTAAGTAATCACACTCAATATCTAACACTTGATCCTTCTCGAAGATGAGTCTTTGATCTCTATGAAGAAATTTCATTTTATTGCTATATTCCATTTGGGCCTAAAGATCCTAAGTCCCCACTCTTCACCACCAGGCCCTTTGACTTGGTTTCTCATGTTATGATTTTCACCAAAGGAATATAGGAATTTATATTTCCCTGTAATCATGACTGTTCTTTCATTGTTAGATTTCTGCCTTTATTTGCTTCATTTGTGTTAGGAATCACTAAATATGTTTACGTTCTCTAGAGTTAGATTTGGGTCTAATGCTCAGGGAGAGAGATCTATAGAATGAAACCACACTTATGTGCATATCTGGTGGTGCTGATTGAGTTTAATTAAAAATTCAACTCTTTGAAGTCAAAAATAGGAAGGTTAAGAGAGAGAGAATGATGTAGAGGCAATGATTTCTGGTACTAAGCACATCAGGGTACTCAGCATAACTTCCATAGACTGGAAGGGATGGAAAAAACTTTTTTTCTTCTTAAATATTTTTCAAAATAAGGATTGAATTGTATTTTCCATTAAAACAAAATTCACACATAGAAACGCAAAGATTCAGGAGTTTTTTTATTTCACTGAAAGATAATTCCAATATAACTGTAAATTATAGAATAATTGTTGGAAGTAGCTGTGAAAGAAACATTAATGATAAATAATGAAAATACAGCATTGCTTAACTAACTTGGAATTAATAACTCATGAGTCTCCTGTATACAGACACGTTATAAATTCAGTCATCCTGTGAGAGCTTCCACTTTACAGAGGAAAAAAATTAAGGGTCAAAATAATAAAAAACAAAAAAATCAATAAATAAAATAAATGAAAGACCTTGAGCAAGGTCATGTGTTTGAAAAGTGCCAGAGAAAAGTCAATACCCTTCCAGTATCTCTTGATGGGCCCTAGGGCTCAGTCATGCCCTACCTGCATGATTTGGGGGCAACCTCGTATATAGTACCCCAAATTTCTCTCCTGTAAAATGTAAGGCTCAGATTGGGAGCCACATAATTCAAAGGATCATTATAGCCTTAACCTCTTCTGAGCATAAGGAGTGTGTAAGAGACGATGGCCAGGATTGGTTGTTTATGAGCCAATCGGAGCTATTGAATAAACACCTCCTACTGGGCCAAAGTAGGAAAGGGGAGGGCAAAAGTGAAAAAAAAAACTGATGAGAAGACTATAAAAATCCAAACTCCCCAAGGTCTGACATGCTTGGCAGCTGCCGCCTCACCTGCCTCGCCCACCCCTTCTGATACCTGAGAGGACTCTTCTCCCTCCCAGCTGAGTAAGTAAAAGAACTGCCTTTGAATACCTGGGCTGCACTAGGTTAATGAATAGCAGCCCTGTGCCTGAGGGGACAAATATGGGCAGGGGGCTGTGATTAATTGCAAGCAAGAGGGGAAAGTTTGCTTGCCTTTGTCTTTAGGAAACCTGTGCAGGCGTCTAAACACAGTCTGCAGATGTGACTGTTCCTCTCTGAGCATACATATTAGTTCCCATCTTTCCTACAGGTGGCAACATTCCCTCTTACCGCTGACCTGTATGAGGCACTTCTGAGTCTCTGGTCTAGGGAAGAAATACATATATTAGAACACTTCTATCTTATTGAATTCTATAGTTTTTAAGATGCCTAGTTATTTCTACTCTGTCTTTATGTAACAATTTTCCTAACAGTTGCTATGAGTTACTTACAAACTGTCACCTCCTGTCCTTTTCTGCATTCTCTTTCCACTCCTCCTGGAACAGGCACTGAAGTTTCTTAGTTGCAGAAATGAACCCTGTGCCTTCCCATGGCTCTCATGGTGGGAAACTTCCCAGGGCACACCATTATGCTTATGGATTTTCAGGCCTTCCATTCATTTAATGCATTCTCTAACTTTCTGTGCTGCACCAAACATTAAGAGTCAAACCCTCTGATTTATTTTGGTGCATTGCCTCTACTGACTGAGCAATGTTGCTACTTTCATAAGCTTCTCTTTAACAGTTGCGTCGAGCTTCCTTGGTAGCTTGCATTCGCAGGGACTTGAGCTCCACTGCTGGAGCCTTCATCACTTCAGCCAAAGCACATCTGGGAAACACAAGTCCAGGTTATTCAGAGGTGGTAGGGCAGAGACAGCAGTATACTTGCTGCAAAGCTAACAGGTCCTTTGGTTTGGGGGCCAGTTTGGAAGAAAGAGCAACATGGCTGTTTCTTTCTGGGCTTTTCCATGTGTTCGAAGGCACTTGAGATCAAGTTATTTAGGGCAACCCCCACCTAGGTCATCTATGCCTATTGTTTCTGTGGCATTGGAGTGGGTAGCAAAACAGTATACATAGTCATGCTTCTATACACAAGAGTGCTGTGTGCAGTGCTTGGATATCATTGGCTTGCAAATAATTACAGCCCCCTCCCCATGTTTGTCTTAAAAATCCATTTGCCCTGTACACAGACAAGCAAATGGACTCTGCTCTTATAGTTCTCCAGGAATTAGCATCCACTATTTAAAAAAGGCTGACTTTCCACAGAACATCTTTAAGGGAAGCATAACAAACCCCACTGTAGAATCTTCTCTACTGTTTAGCTGAAGGATTAGAAATAGGATTCTATGTCATAATCCAGTAAAATGCACATCAGATGTAGACTACCTGGACCTCTGTTTCTTCATCTCTAAAATAGTGGGATTGACACAAATATCTCTGAGGCTACTTGTCAAACTGTACTATCTACTCATATATATGTTAATATTCAAAACATTCTTCCAGTTATGTATGTATATAAGTATATGTTACCTGTTACATATGCATCTATATGCATTTACACCTGCTTAATAAGAAACCAAACATAACAAAAACTATATAAAGCAAAATGTGAAGGTTTTTCTACCCTATTGGATTCTCCAGAGGTAACACAAGACTGGCTACTGTTTATTTATGTAGACCTACAAACTATACATTTTTGTTTGTTTAGCTTTTAAAAAGACAATAGTATGCATTGCATACTTCTCTGACACTCTTTTCATTTAATAAAAAATATGAATAGTAACACTAAGTTGGCTTTTGACTTCAGCAACCAGAGAGGCTTAGGGGGTATAAAGCTCATTATCTAGCATTATCTATTCCAGGCTGGCCTCCTGTCTTCCAGGGGTGAACATTGGCCTGTGATCCTGTTTTATGATTAACAGAGGGGCAACATTTGTGCTGATGTGGTGCAGACCTTTAGTCCCTCTGTAGAAGTTTAACTTCCTGTAAACAGCACGAGTTTGACTTGACTTTTCCCTGTGACTCTCATTGAGTCAGCAGAATGAAGAAAATAACTTAGTAATAAACAAAAGCATGGAGGTCCTTTAAGGAAATTTTATTCAATGTTTAAAAAGCAGAGAAACAGTAGTACCTGGCATCTTTCATAAGCTTCATCAAGCATCTTTG